>JZLH01S0469967.1:27831-40547 GCA_001188425.1 Eucidaris tribuloides | reverse complement strand
CTGCTTCGCGTGTCGCAGACATTTGCGCGAAACGTCTCGGGGGGCAGATTACCCCCCCCCCAGCCTTTTTAGGGTTAAATCCAGATCGAAAAATTTTCAAAATTGTCATACTACCCTCCGAAGTGGAGTAACTCCTCCTGGAGTCCGGAGTAACTCCGTTTCAGCTGTCAGTATGAAAAGGGTATTAGAAATATATGATTGACTGACCTCGCCAAAGCTGTTGATGACAGGTAGATGCCTGAGACCCATGGTACGGAAGAGATTGAAGACTTTGGTGACAGGTGTATCTGGGTAGACGGTGTATGGACATGACGTCATGTATTTGGTGACATCCTGAAAGATAAAATGTGGATAAGTTATTGTGATTAAAGTACTCCAAAAATATTATTTGTATCAAATGTATTTAAATGATTGTACACACCATAAATACACAGTTCCACAGGTAAGTACTACAGTGCACTCTCGTTATAAAGAACACTGATATAAAAACTTTAATTTTAGAGTAGTAAAATCATTGGTCCCATAGTTTGAATTTCCTTTGTATTTTATTGTTTTTGTGACCCAGAAATAAAGAAATTTTGTTATAAAGAACAAATTTAATGGGTCCCAAGGACTTCTTTATATCAAGAGTACATTGTACTGAATGTTCAATTTAACTTTTACCCAAATGACAAAGTTGACCATCCAAAATTAAACATATTGTAGAAAGAATGTCAAAATTAAACATATTCTAGAAATAATGTAGTCATCTTAAAATTATGTACCCAATTCTCATCATATCATTATCATGTCAAACCCTTCTTGGTTCTATCCATGGTTCTGTCATATCAAATCTCATCCCACACACTTTAACCCCGTGGGAAATGATAGCAACAGGTCATCATTTGTGCGGCAAAAGGGCCCTAGCATGTGTTCCTGGCAGAAGGGCCACAGTAAATTTTCTGTAATTAGAGAAATATTGCCTTTTTTTGATATTTGCATTTAACAGACTGACAGAAGGATCTAAATATATCACACTACTTTGATTTCATGTGAAAGAGCCAATAGTTTTCAAGTTAGAGGCAATTTAGTGTTAAGGCCTTTCTGCCTGGAACATATACTAGGGCCCTTCTGCCGGACAAACAATGAGGTTTGAGTTTGAATAACCAGAAACCTACCACTATCTCGTTGGCATTGATGTCGGAGATATCAATATCGTGGATGTCAGGGAATCGTGGGTACTTGGCAACCATCTGTTCATACGTGACGTGAGGCTGGCAGGCACTCTGGAAATGAGGAGAAAATGTTGGTCTGATGTTAGGCTAGGTTAACCAGGATTTAGAGATTATTTGAAAAATACATTGCAAAATACCTGTAGCTTACGATAGAAATCATTTATTGTTGGATGGCTTATTTTCAGTGGACAAAACTATACATATATAGCCATAATTAAAGTCCAACAAAACAGGGCACTCCCATTATAACGAACACAGTTATATCACAATTACGATATTACAAAATAAAAAAACTTGGGTCCCAAAATAATTATAATTGCAGTTTATGGCGCAAACTTAGTTTGCTTATAACAAAGTTCTGATATAACGAAATAAAAGTGATGGCCCAGAGAATTTTGTTACAATGGGAGTCCCCTGTATTACCAACACCAAAATAAGTGATCCAATTTTTATTAGCATATCACAGCAGCATTGTACTGACATACAATGCAAATAAGCAAGTCTGTTGAATACACTGAACTTTTCATCACTCCTTTCTTTCCATTATATTTTTCACATCATCTTAATTACATTTTCATAGGGGATTCTTTTCCTACCGGAACATTCTCTGGGTAGCAGGCACTGTGCTCCAACAATGTGACAAGGTTGTTTCTCATCAGCAACCCATGAAAGGTCAAAGGTCGATATTCATCTTCAAACTCATCATCACATGATTCGGAAGCATCCTCCATGGCAACAGGAGAATCTGAGACAGGAGGGATGTTTGCTGGAACACTGGAACAAACAAGGATAAGGGAAGAGGGAATGGATGTGAGACCAAAAATACCAAGGAGGAAATATGAAGTGTGATAAAAGAAAGCAAAAGAACATGTAACAGTTAAAATATTACATAGATTGAAACAAATCTCATTAAAGCACAAGTGTAGTTTTGGCAATTTTTTTTTATTTGAAAGGTTTATGCCCAAAGGTCATATCACAACAATAACAGATTCTGAATGCCTTTAGTTTTTTTTTAATTAATTAATGAAAAATCTCGGGGGTGGGGGGGGGGGGGGTCGTGCGATTTTCAACTATACTTTACATTATAGCATCCAAAGGGTTAATAAGGTGTTAACCCCTTGGGCTCGATGCGTATTTATGACATGTTTATTTGAGAGACGACGCGATTTGCACAATGGCTGGACTTTGAGGGATATAAACTCATGTTTTCTTATAAAATCAATTTACAGAATATTTATTTCTCACTGTATAGTGGTCAAAAATGTGTAATTTTTGGGACAGACGCAATGCTAGCATACAACTTCTACCGCTTATACCCAGTGCTTTGACCAAAATTTTTGTTATATTTCTGGGCTTCGTAGAAGCCCGTCGTCCTCTGCTGAGTGTACAAATGTACTCGGGCTTCTGTACAAGCCCACATCCCCAAGGCTTAAGGTTATCTGAATTATACCTCAATCAGAAGATCAGACTCTGATCTTTCAGTAAGTATAATTTGACCACCCCCCCCCCCCCCACTGGACGTGAGATCTGATTTGTGCAAGCATACTGTTATTGTTTTGTTTCTTTGTGTTTTTCCTCAGCATTTGTTCCAGGTAAAGGCGAAGAGAGAAAATATTTAGAATTGCTATTCTTATATATACCAATTTTTTGAAAGGAACATGGTGAAACATGTGTATAATTACAAATAAGGGGCTGTTTGCTCAAGTTGTGTGTGAAAAACCATGTTAAAAATTCAATTAGATAAACTAATGGTCACCATTGTCATTCAGCTTAAATTCGCAACATTCATAATTTTTCACAATAAGTACTTTTTCTGGCCCAAGGATTTCTGGGAGGAGAAATTTAGGAATCTTTGCAATATGAATGACCACAGCACATATCCTTGCAGAACGGATTTTGAAGCCTGCAAATCCACAGCACAACCTATTATTTACTGATGATTTATACTACCACACAGAATCCTCACCCTCATCCTAATCCCTGACACCAACCCCACCCCACCACCACTACCCCCAACCCTTAACACCAATGCACTCCCACCACCACCCCACCACCACCCCACCCCACCCCAACCCCTAACCCTAACTACCACTCTAACACTAACCCTAATCCCAACCCAAACACCACCCCACCCCCACCACCACCACCCCAACCCCTAACCCTAACCCTAACTCTAACCCTAACCCCAACCCAAACACCAACCCTACCCCCACCACCACAACTTCACCCCACCTCAAGCCTTAACCTTAACCACAATCCTAACCATAACTGTGACTATCACCACTCATACTAGGAGTTCCTACCTGTTAGCACCATCCACCTGTTCTGACTGACATCTCCTCCTTGTCCCTGAAGGGTGTGTTATCATGTCCAGTTCAGTCACCAGTAAGGATTGTCCTCTCCGCTTCCTCTCAGCAGCTCTTGTCAGTGTGGATTCCTAAAAACGAAACAATACATTTTGTTGGTTGTCTGGCAGAAGGGCCCTAGCATATGTTCCCGGCAGAAAGGCCTCAACAGTAAATTTTCTCCAATTTGAGAAATATTGCTTTTTTTTATATTTGCACTTAACCCGTTGGAGACTAAGTACGAGTTAATTCATGTTGGTGTCTATGAAAAAATTGTGTTATAGTGAAATCAAATCGTCTCAAATGGGTTAATATAATCAGACTCAAGAAAATCAGATTTCCAACTCCTTTCCATCACGATAGCATTTATACAATTTCTTGTCAGTATTCATCATACCTGTCTAGTTTGCATTTTTAAATCACATAATGACCAATGCAACAAATGAATAATTATTAAAGGTAAATGACATGATTGGGGGTAGTCCTCAACTTGGGCTGAAACTACTCTAGAATCAAGTAAACTATGCAAGGATTCTCCTGTGAAAATCTTGGAGTCAAACGTTGACTCATTCTAAAACAACTAATGTCAATATCCCATTGCGGCAGGCAAACCTGCTGTGTGGCTTTCTATGGGGCCTTATTTTTATCGTGCCCCGATAGAATTAGTGTCCATGCTTGATTCTCCTTAAGTAAAGAAATTAGAGACAAATCCTTCTCGCTGGTATATCCACTCCAGCTGGTGCATAGTTGGTATATATTTGAACTCATTTCGTTCTTGAGGCATTTTCAAGTGTTCCCAATCATGTCACTGACCTTTAATATCACTATCAAAAAGAATAAGATCTTACTAATGTATCAATTACTATTTTAGGATATAAAAGTTAAAGTCACGATATAGTTTCGGTAAATGGTAAGAAAGGAAATTCTTTGTAATTTTGTTTTTTAGATACACCTATATTATCTATCAATGCCCTGAAAATTGCTTGCTCTGAAATCCTCCCATTTTTGAGAAGTTACTCAATATATATATATGGCAAGAACACATTAGTAATGAAGAGCTGTTATTCAGGACCAAAGAAACTGAGCACAACAATAATGATGAGAAGATGGAAATCTATTGGGCACACATTAAGCATCTGCAACACTGCATTGACATGGGCACCAGTAGGGAAAGAAAAAGGGGCAGGCCCAAAACAACTTGGCGGCGAACTTTAGAAAAAGAGAGGAACCTGGCTAGATGGAGGTCATGGGCGGAAGCCAGAGCTGCAGTAGCCGACAGGTCAGAATGGAGACGTTCGGTGGAGGCCCTATGTGCCACTAGGCATCTGGAAGATAGGTAACAGGTAAACAAAATATAAAATTTCCGCGGCGGGGGGAGGGGAGGGGCACCCCTGACATTTCCCATAGGTAATGTAAATACCACTAGATGCACTCCTTTAATTTATACATCATAATTTGTCACTTAAAACACTTTTCAGTAGATTTCATGTTTTTTTTTTGATGTCTGGGGTGACAATAAAATAATTTGTGAAAGATTGACCAAACTAGAAAACGTCAATGACGTAGCGCTCATCTGGCATCTCGCAACATCATATATCCGAAATTTCATGTGGTACAATTTACCAAGCTTAGCTCTACCAGATAAAGCAAACTAAATCAAAATTGGTTGAGAAATGAATGAGAAGAAGCATTTTTTGTGATTTTATTTGTGATTTTGAATTTGCATAAATTTGCATAATTGATTAATTTTAAATTTGCATAATTGATTAATTTCAAAATTTTGTGCAGAAGTCTTCTGAAGACCCCACCTAGCCCTACTCAGACAAACAAAACAGATGAAACCTCGGTCAACGACAATGGGGAGAGAAGCAATTTTTGTTATTTTTGGAATAAATTGATAACAATACCATAATTAATTAAATGGAGTATAATTTCAATTCTATGTGTTACAAGTTTTAATGTGCACTAACTCAGCCCTACCAATAAAGCAATCACAATAAAAACTCGGTCGAGAAATGAAGCGAGAAGAAGCACCTTTTTGTGATATTCGACATATAACATTTCCATAACAATTAACATATCATAATGCAATTCACGATTATGTGTAGAAGTTTTAAATCCCCCACTCAGCCTATCATAGAACAATCAGAATCAAAATCGGTGAGACAATTGACGAAAGAAAAAACATTTTCAAAATCGTGGACCGCGCGTTAAGGACCGTCCACGGACGTACCGGACGCCACGCCTGCATCAGGCCTCACTCGGGCCCTTCGGGCCGGATGAGCTAAAAATTGTCTGATCAACCAAAACTATACTTGGGCTAACAACCATAAAATCATCCTGTCATCCATGGGGAATCATGTAGCTCACATTTTCCATAAAATGGAAATATTGTTATACGATGCCTTTAACAACCATATGCACATCTTACCTTATATAACAAGTTACTGCTAGTGACGGTATCACTGGTTCTCTTGTTAGCCTGTCCTGGGGAGAGTTCTGTGATGACAGGGAAGGCATGGTGTGTCGTGGTCCGTAGGATGTTGATCAGGGAGTGGACACGGGTGTGAGGATAGACGTAGACCAGGTCTGTCTCCATGATGTCATGAGCACGAAGTCTGAATGTGGATCAAATCAAGAGAGGGCGGTGTGTCATTTATCGCGGCATTTTGGCACATGTGATTTTGGGGGGTATATAAGATGTAAATATGAACAACAGCCAATCAAAACACTACGGATCCAGAAGGCCAATCAAATGGTTCATACCAATGAACCAGTGTACCAATACCCTGCATAATTTGTTTGCTGTATATGTAAAATATATTTGTGGCATGCCCTCTGTTAAATATTAGCACTTGTGATCACTCCGATTTTTTGTTTATTGGGGTTTGAATGCAAATTTCAAACAGTAAGTAAAAACAAAAACGACTTGTAATAGACTAGTCAATCGACCGCACTATCGATAATTTGTCTGTGTACGTCTTGACCATTAACACACACACAAACAGTGTATCGAGCAATATTGATACTGAACTTCGATAGTTAAGAAAAACGTACGCGTATAGCTAGAACGCACACGTATAGAAATCGGTGCTTACGGAGCAGAATTTAAACGCGTGGAGCACAAGTACCGGAACATTATGATCTGATTTATCAAAATATGGATTACTTTACGGGCTAAGACAAGTGAATTGCTGTTATATGTCGTGTATTCTAGTTGTACACAAATTTGATTTTTAGGGTATTGGAACACTTTAACAAAACTATCACATTATCAATGGGGTAATAAAACGCTTAATTTATGAAATTCCACTTTCAAAAGAAACCTGTGTACATGGCTCTTAAAAGACTTGAGCCCCATACAACAAATTGTTCAAACAACATTTCCTGGGAGACTGTTCCAGACCTCAGAAGCTTTGTAAATGAAGCTTCTATCTGATGAGATTTTGCAGCAGGAATTGAGACAGCATGATCGGGTGTAGATTAGTACTGGCCATGGTCACATGCCTCCTTTCTAGGGGCACTATAGTTTTTGACACTGCTTGCCGGATGCATTTTTGTACAAGACACAAGCAGCTGCGACCTGACGCCTATGAGTTCATCTTGGAATAGCTCAATCTTGGTGAGCAGTGGCTTCATTGTCACATTGTCACAGGATTCCTGTAAGATGGCTTACATACTTGGCCACTTCAATCATTTCATGTAAAACTTAAACACATCATTTTCACTGCACCACAATTTACTCAAAAGGTGCAGTACTATCAGGCAATGTCCTAGAAAGACTAAAGGGTCACCAATGGCTTCACTTCTGATTAGATCTTCGAAACTGGGTGGAAAAAAAGAATTGCAAGAAAAGGCTACATACATGTAGCAGCCATTCCGCAGGAATTGCATGAGATTCATGTCATGTGTAAAGGCATTCATACTATTTTCAGAATGGATGTAAGCTAGTAAACACTGAGTATTTCCTCAGATTTCAATATTGTCACAGGTAACATCAAACATCACTCTCTCTCTCTTGGTTTCAAAACTAATTTACCCCTCTTGTTTATACATGTATCATCACAGAATTCAACAAATGATTTAAAGGAGACATTTATAGAAGAACCATAAATATGACGATATACATATCTATAGAGAGCTTATAAGCCATACAATGAACTTGAATGTCATTCAAGCAATATAACCCTTCCATAAAAGCGAAATTAGGGTGAAAACATCACCCCAACCTCCGGACCTAATTTGCTCGTTTGCTGTCCGAAAATGGCCTTTAGCTGTGACGTAGGAGACGGGTTCGTGGACTTGCGGGCAACTTCCAGGTACGTAGCTCTATGCGTATTAGCTGGAAAGACAACCCTGAACTTGTGTGTTATTCTCCCTTATGAAAATAAAAGATAGGCCTAATACTTCATCGTTTGCAATTTACGTCTCAGTATTTCCAACTTAATATTCTACATGTTCTATGAAATTCATTGTTTGGAGGAAAAAACGCTGAAGGGGGGGGGGGTAGGGGGGGGGGGGAAAGGACCGACCTCCAAGGTGCTACTACGGCTGTATTTATTGCGCTATTCTTGGAGGTCAGTGTTCCGAGTCGGCCGGCGATTTGCACTTTTGACATTATCAGACGGAGACTTTACCTCTTTCCACCATGGAAGAATGCAGTTGATATTAATAAAATCATTACGAATATCATATAATATCATATCATATAATAATCAGTCTGCTGTAAACTTCGTATCATTTCCAGACGAGCTGGAATATGAGTCGTGGCAATTCTGCTGGGTTACGATTCATGCGCGAGTAATGCAGTTGGGGTGGTAATAAGGCTCTTTAGCAGCTGGAGTTAGCTGCTCGGCTGCAACATGAGCTCGCCACCAGCGGCTTGGCCGGACGCGCGGGCCTGGTTCTATCAGATCAATAGCTGGCAGATTTACATTACCTGTGCGTGACAAAGGTATGTAGATCTGCGTGCAGTTCAACAAAGCCAAAACAGAAGTAGTTAGATCTAACTTACACGCGCAGTTTGACTTAGACTCTTTATGTCAGAGGAAATTCTACCTCGGAACATGATTTTGCAATAAGTAACGTTAGTTTAGTTCTCGAACACAATTTCTAAGTTCAGGGTTTGTCGGGGTTTGTTTTCAAGCTATTTCCATGAATAGGGGCCTACAGCTCTCGCGCACACGGGTGAGTTAAACACAAATTTTTCGGAGATTGTCCCCATTTCCGTGCCAATAAGTGACATAAATAATGACATCAGGATATGTTTTACCACGGAAGAGGACAAATGTATGTCAGACATTAACAATTAAAACAATATTTATAAGCCGTTTTGAGAGTATGGAACTGACACACACTCTATGAACTTTATGCGTTATCGCAGTCCGTCGCGTGAGCTGCGTGTAGCGTATATCCCGGGTGTGACGTAACACAAAAAGGCCCTTTCCTGTAGCCGGTTTCGGAGATGGCAGAGGGTCAATTTATCGCAATTTTGTTTTCATAAAACCCGAAGCTGACACACTTTCATGGCATGTTAGCTGCATAAAATGTTTAGATAACTCATTAAATTATAAAGCAAACTAAATTTGTTGAATTTTATTTCCTATGAATATCAACTTTAAAGGTTTTGATTATATAGATCATCTTTATCATTCAGCAAGTGACAGAAACAAGTGACAAATATAAAGATGTATACGAAAGAACCCAGGACCATGACAGAAATTGACAGATTAATAAAATATTACTTCAAATGCTGTCAGTGGCAGGGTAAAAGAAAAGAATACAACAGAAAAGGTAGATCTATCAAGGCAGTTACATCAGAAACATACAACCAGAAATAGAATTTACAAAACAACAAAAACATACATAAGACAATGGGTCACAATTCACATCTATAATCTAGTTGTTAGAGCATAATATAAGAAATTTAAGTAACTCATGTCATGCATTTTTCGCTTATTCAGGGTAAGACCTGAGCTTTTGAGATTTCCTTCATTGAGCGAGTTATATGTTCATTCGAAAAGTGGCAAATAGCAATCAATGATGGTGTCCTACCTTTCTGTGTTCTGGTTCGCCTCCCATTCCAGTAGTGGCACACCTCGTAATGTAATGTGGATGTCATATAAACCATGGTTGAACAGATCCCCAGACCATTTAGCTACCTGCATTTCAATGTCAAATATCAGTGCAAAATGATTAATTTATGGATGACTCTAGCTCTTAATATATATATATATATATTAGTTTTTTTTTTTTGGGGGGGGGGGTAGGAGGGAGATGGTTTGGTTTTACTTTTAGATAAATTTGTGACATCTCCATTCAGAAAGACTTCAAAATTCCAAGTCATATTTGAAGAGTTTCATAGCAAAAGCCAATAAACGCCATTTTTTCATTTTTTCAAAAATGGTTAGCAAAATGTTGAATAGCGAGAGGGCTACCAGGCGTACATTTTCATTTTTTCCAAAATTCACTTTAACATCTATTTTCATGATTTCGAAAACACGGTTTTACGGCAAAACCCAATAAACGCCACCTGACTTTTATGTCAAAACCCAATAAATCCACTCAGCCAATCAGTGTGCATATCATTCCCAATATGGCGGCGCCCTTAAAACTCTACAAACGCACAGTGACCCAAGGCAGGCCAAGTGCATGATAGCATTTTGGTCAAAATTTCACCATAACGTGGGATTTGGTGATTTTGAAAAAAACATGGTTTCATGGCAAAACCCAATATATCCACATGACTTTAACGTCAAAACCCCAATATATCCACTCAGCCATTCAGCGTGCATATCATACCCAACATGGCGGTGCCCTGAAACTCTACAGTTGAAAAGTGACCTCAGGCAGGCCAGGCGCGTGCTAGCATGCAGTCCACGGAAAAAAAACATTAATTAGATGCTCCGTTTCGCCTCCTTGATCGGAATTCAATATGGATATATGGCATTTTGCAAAGAAACGATTTATGGATTTATGGCATTTTGCCATAAAACTGCAATTAAAGCAATTAATTTTGGTAAAATGCCATATATGTAGATTTATGTAAATTTGCCACTGTAAAGGTATCATTACATACAAGCATTTAACTTAAGTTGAGTTTCCTACCATGCTCTATATTTGCACAGTAAAAAATGTCTTTTATCTCAGTTTGCCTAAAATGGATATACTGGGTTTTGCTATGAAACTAATCATTTACTTTAATGCACTGTTTATATTTGTAAATGTTTATTTGAGAAATGTGAAATATATCGATCAACAATCAATTAAAAATAAAGCTGCATAACTGTGTGAATCTTATAAAATATCTTACAACACTATTACAAATGGCAAGCCTTCCTTGAGGTAGCTTTTATCATATTTGTCAAGTTGCACAATTATACATGTATTTATTTTACTTTATACAGTAACACAAAGATACATTTTAGTAATAACCAAAAACTACACCGTACAAAGGACTTCAGGAGGGGTAATGAAATTATCTTATTCAATATAAAAAAAAAGTACGTAGATCAACACTGAATAAGTAATATTCATTTGAGTCATGCTGAACCATTTGTCAGTGAAAAGACATCAATATTTTTGTCTTTTTATTCTATGAAAGCAAAAACATTAAAAAAGAACAATTATGACAATTTAATTGTTTTCATCTTATTAATCATTTACAATAACATTTCAAATCTCTTCATTAGGTACTATGTCTCTTGTCCCTCAATTCTCTTTCACATACAACTGTCCACCTTACCATCAGAGTAATCATGATTGGCAGGCCATAGCTGATCTCATTGGTTGATTCAATTAAAATCACAGTCAAGCTAATTGTCATGCGAACCACGCCCCCCAGAAATGCTGCTGCCCCTACCAGGGCGAAGGTACCAGAGTAGATGCGGGTATAGGCCAGGTAGCTTGTGACAAACAAATTGAGAAAAAGAGTCAAAAAGATAATTAACTGTTAATGTGCCAAAGTCATATATCTGCACCAAATAATACATATAAACTCCATAGAAGTTGAAATCTCGGCATGTTAAGAGTTAATTTTTTTCTGGTTAGTGTATGGTAGTCAATCAGTGTGTGTTTCAGAGTGTTTGTGTATCAATATGTAGCTTACTAAAAAAAATATTCAAGGATCAAAACTCAGCACACAATGAATTTCCATATGAACCAGGATTAACACAAAAACACACCAAACTGATTTTTCTCTCTGAAGTCCAGAGATGGAGCCAAGGATGACCTTGAGGCCAAATTTCGCCAGCCTAAGCCTTGGCTTCACATAGAGTCATATGTAAAAAATGTGTGTGAAAAATATTTTTCTAGCGGCCTTGTGACTCAGAATGGTTGGACTCGACTCTATCCCTGCTGAAGTCGGACACAAACCATCAGAAAATTGACTTTCAGCGTGTTTCTATTGAAGCTTGTTTTCAGGAATGAACCGGCTAATGGAGTAGAAGATCTCAATAGAGACAGACCTTCTCCGCCATTATCCGTCTTTTTAGCGGAGAAAGTTGCGCCGGTAATTATCTTGCTTTTTGCAGGATAATAGTGGAGAGCTATACCGTAAGATACCGTAAGGCGTCAATAAAATCAGCCGGTTGCAGTATCAACCGGTTAGCAACCGGAAATCAACAAAACCATGTGATCAGAATACATGACCCCTGGCTGCAGCGTGCGTGTGTTTGATTGAGCATAAATTTGACCTCGCGCGTCCCACAATACTTTGCGGCAACCCAGGTCCACAGACTCTTAGCCGGTATTCATACAGTCCCAGTAGGATCGATGGTGCTTTGCAGAAAGCGCAATTCAATAGAAACGCACCACTGTCCGCTATTAGCCAGTTAAATTTTATCCGGATAAATACAGGATGCTCAATAGAGACACGCTGATTGTCACAATAACTTGCACAAAATCACAATCCCTGGCCCCTACCCCCAATTCCCGAACCTGTGACACCAATAATAGTTCAACATATATTTGCATTAGTGTTTATATCCTGTCATTATAAGCAAATAAAATTACATTCTCAGGGTTCCTGCACCTTTTACAAAAATAAATTCCATGAATTTTCTGTGATAAATTTTAGAAATCCAGGACCTTTTTGGCCCAGCAAATTCATGAAAACGTATGTGGTAAGTGTAAAAAGTATTTCCATTGAAATAAAAAA
>JZLH01S0469900.1:0-14238 GCA_001188425.1 Eucidaris tribuloides | reverse complement strand
ACACACACACACACACACACACACACACACACACACACACACACACACACACACACACACACACACACACACACACACACACACACACACACACACACACACACACACACACACACACACACACACACACACACACACACACACACACACACACACACACACACACACACACACACACACACACACACACCACACACACACACACACACACACACACACACACACACACACACACACACACACACACACACACACACACACACACACACACACACACACACACACACACACACACACACACACACACACACACACATTTTTCATGGGAAGTAGGCCCCTTTTGCAATAAACGTTTCGTATCAGGAGCAGATTGTGAACGAATAAGAGACTGATACATTCCAGAACAGCGAAATTTAATTCATTCTTCTTATATGTATACAATTAACAACCTTTATGAAGGAAAAATACGCACACACGGTCACACACAGTCAAGATTAATGGAATTATTATACTAACACATATCTCAATGATAAATATTCGTAATGATTTACGATATTTGATCTTTAAAGTCCTGCAAATTAAAAAAAAAGACAACTGTTAAACATTAAATGATGTATCGTTTGGTCCGGCATGAAGAATTATTAATTGAAAACCTTGTCCTCACGAAAATATCACTTTTATGAATCTATGTTTCAATCGTCATCGTCCATGTATTTATTGTACACACAGAGCCAAGAAAAATACCATTTTGGACAACAGGTCCAGCCCGAAGCCCGGGGTATGATTTTTTGTCAACACCAGACGCATTCCGAGCGTATCGCGCTAAGGTTATCAAACACAGGGAATATAGGAAATGCGTGTCAAATTTACCGAATAAGAAACGCAGAAGGGTATAAAAATTTGATCTCTCCGGTCGCGAGCAGAGGGTTCGGTATAAGATTTAAAAATCCAATTGAAATCAAGGTGGAAGTACATGTACATGATAAAAAAACCCCGAAAAATTACACCAACAGGGTGTAAAATCCACGCAAGATATAAAATCTCCGTTCTGGGTCGAATGAGATACTGTATTTGCATTTTCATGCCAATTTGAAAGTCATTACGAATGTGCGATATCAACGCTACGTTTAAAGAGACTGTATAACATTGTGGAAGCCCCATTTAAAACTTGTTGAACTTCCCTCCCCAACTGTTTGATAGCGTTTGAATGTATAAATAAACACCATAGAACACAAACTGTGGATAGCTATGCTGATTGAAAACTGTGTACGGATACAAATCGGCACATGAATTATTGTCGGCCGACGAAAATTCAACAACACAGCAGTTTATGGGGGAAAACTAGAATGGTCGCTCGATATTTTTACTTCTTAAAAGCACTTAATGATCGTTTTCAACTCCATTTTTTTCGGGCTCTCGTTTTTTATCAGAGACACCAGTAACATGGAAGATCATGTAGCTCAGTTTGTTTTAAACTGACAACATTGTTATACGTTGTCTTTAATCTTCCAATCTACCGATACTATCGTCCAATATCTCCCGATCAGCGCCTTGGATGAAACCTGTCATGGAGTATAAATCCTCTTGAATTCCATCTAGATGTTGACAAATAATCCATTTCCTCTTGATAATACATTATCAGCTTCGTGTTTTGAGATGATGACGTATATAAACAGGATGATGAGTATAATCTTCAGTGTCACAATGACAGCCAAAGAGTGGAATTAAGTATGGTGGAAATAATTGTGTGGAAATAACTAAAAGGCAGATATCAAGAATTTGATGTCGACCCTTTTTGGCAATATTGATCACTTTGATGACTAACACCTCACTGTTAATGATGATTATGTTGATGACAACCGTAGTACCTCCAGCTTTTATATCAATTAACATTTTCCGAAAATACACTCAAATTTCACGCACCTCTGTCATAAAATAAAAAGCAAAAGTATAATTACAACACAGGAACTAGTTCTTTGCCCGACGAATTAGTTCAAAGTAATGAAGGCTTATGGCAATAAGGTGAAGCTGTAGAAACGAAATCCAGTGCTATTTTACCTATTTTTGATTAAGTAACTCTACTTCTTTGTCAGAAATTGGATAACGACATACAATACCTCACGCTGTATCTATCGACCCTATTGGGTCTTTCCATGAGGAAAGAAAAACGTATTGGCACAATAGATTTTGTGAATGCTTACGAAACATGTATTTGCTCTTGAATGTGTTGGCCACTATATTAAGTTGCAAGAAATTGTTACTTTTTATAATTTGTTGCCGAGTTGACAAAAACTCGTATCTCGTTTTTTATATGTTTTGATTAATTTGATGTAATCTTGTAGCTAGGTAGCCAATTTTTGTCCCATCCAAACTCAATATTATATGGAGTTTGGATTTGCTATAATAGCAAATCTAAAAAATAATAAATAAATAAATAAATATACAGACAGTGCAGCGTTTCCAGTTAAAAAAAAAAATCAATTTTCTTTGTGATACGAGGTACTGTCATCCTTTACACAAAGACAATTTTTTGTATAATAACTATTCTATTACAAAAGGGCTATTCGGGTGGCAATCTTTGGAATATTCAAGGGATTGAGGCATGTAAAGCGAAGGCAAATGGCGGGATTATTTCCGTCAAATAGAGAGGTCGATGTCTTACAACCACGCGTATCCAACACTATATGGGATAAGAACGAAAGGTAAAGGTGAAGTTTATAGTCTTTTAACACAATGATTCCAATTCATGAATGTATTAGTCAAATTGCCAAAATTATGTTTGATAATAGAAGGCAGTAATCACTAATGCTTACAAATATCATGTGTTGTCACACAAAATAGAATATTACAATAATCTATACATTACTAAACAAGACTGTTCTTTACAAGTTTATCAACAAAACAGTAATCTTTTAAAAATGAAATTATTTCAGTTAGGTTACAATCACGATACAGACTTGTATTTTTATTTACATTCCACAACGAGATAACACACTAAAATAAGAGAATTTGAGTCTTGTAAAAAAATCATGGGTGGACTCGGATGTGGATTGAACCCATGGCCTCTTGATAACTAGCCAAACATCATTACCATTGGACTACTGAAAACACCAGATGACCCAAGGGTTAAGGAATCCTCCTAGACAGCAGCCAACTACAAATAGCCTACTATGAACATTTACGAATAATTATAAGTTGTTATTACGACTAATTATTGATTATTAATATGAATGATTTAATCTGCAATTACTTGTTGCCTTGGTGGATCAGAAACTTAACTGAACACTCGGACCATCTGGCATTCTCCATAGTCCAGTGGTAATAACGAGTGGCTAGTAATTAGGAGGTCGTGGGTTTGATCCACATTCCATTTTTTTTTCATCCTGACTCAAAATTAATTATTCTATAAATTCATGATGTCAGCAATTTCATAGAAGTCGCGTTGAAAAAAGCAGCGCGCACGCCGCTACGACAAAGATTATACATAAGGTCACATGACCTACGCCACTAGTCCTCAAATGGTTGAGAGCGTCACTGCGAACAGTATTGAGTGTGATGCCGTGCATGAGACGCTCTGAGCTCTTCAAGAAACTGTCCCGTGCGTTGGCATAATCTGCGTGTGGACCAACGAGCCTGTAGCACGGGGGATATGCAGGACCAAAATAGTAACGGAAAGCTAGTCTGGGATCCGTCAGAAATAACCTAGACAGTTTAGGCAAAGCTCCGATGGCCTCAGCTAGTGTGTCTTGGTACTTCGTTGGCAAGATCTGAAACGGTAAAAAGATAGAGATATTGCCTAGAATGCATACTTGGTTACTGATTTCAAGTGATAGATAAATGTTGGAGGTAGTCTCTAATGTGAGATTTGCTACTCTTTTGATATTCGAAAAATGATCAATTTCACAGAAAAAAATTCCTACACTTTATAGGCCATATTCAAACTTCGACCCTTCGTACTATGCTTATTCAGGTATGTCCTGGGCTTTTAAAATGATTTTTGTACGGGTACTGTATAATAATTATCTTCTTTGTCGTAATTTATGTGTCTTATAAAATCTTGAATAAAGAACTTTGTTCCAAAAGGCGCTAAATCTAATTTACACCAAAAATGAGTTATTAACATCAACACGCACGCAGCCTACTTAACTAGCGATAGTACATGTATAACAAAATTTTTAAGCCAAATTACTCGAGCAAGTGGATTTAGCGCCCACTGGCGCCGGAACGTTTGGTATATACAGTGGGATGGAGGAGCAGAGCATTGTTCATTAACAATGGTCACCCCTCCAAGTCTATTGTTAACCTGACCGTTCCAGCGCCCCTGTTAACACCTTTTGGAACTAAACTCTTCAAATATGGAATTGATTTATTACCTGGCATTAATTAAAACATAATCAAGTTAATTGCATGTGAATAATAAAATATAATAGTGTAAGTAGAAAAGAAGGAAATGATTTGAATAAAGACCGTTTCCCACCACATCTCTAAAACACCGTACTGCCATAAAAACTGTTTATACCAGTGGTCTATGTCGCCCAAACGTTTGGAAGTTGGCGTCTCTTCTGGTATTGATGTCTTCTAGCATCTCGGGGAGACTCGGTAAGGTGACCTCCTTCTTGAACGCCTTGATGGCGAAGCGAGCCTGCAACTCGGATGTCGAGCCGGTGGCGCCCCTTGTCACTATGTAGCCTATGGCGGCCAAGGTGAATTGGGCAAGGCGAGGAGGAATCACGTGAAGGTACAAATCTAGTTTGCCCAAATCGTCTGAAAAGAAGAAAGTGTTTGAAATGACACATTTTGTTTCGAACGAATCAGCATTCTTGATAAGGAAGACATTGTGACCCATACACACTGAGACAATTAGGTTCAACTTTGCACCTTTAAAGGTGCAGACCAATGTCACACTGGAGCTCCTTTACAGGTGCAACTTTGCACCTTTCAGACCTTTTAAGTTGCAAAGTTGCACGTTTCGGTCTATATCGGGCCTTGGGACCATCGGACGAGCACCCAAGTGCTCCCAGTGTAACATTGGTCTGAAAGGTGCAAAGTTGCACCCGTAAAGGTGCTACCAGTGTGAAAGGTGCAAAGTTGAGACTATTTGTCTTAGTGTGTACCGCACGGGGTAATCAAAGCGAGTGCTGTCATGCGGTTTGTCTGCACAGCTTATTCTATGGCAAGCCGTGAGAATATCTCCGTGTTCCCAGTATCGCTGAAGTTGAAAAATTAGCAAATTTGGGAAACGACATTGTCCCAGAAAAATGGCCCTAGGATCCAAACACCTAATCAAAATCAATGATAATGGTATCATTCTATTGAAAAAAGAACGTTCCAGCTAATGAAACACAAGAACAACAACAAAAACCGATGACATTTGCCGATGGTGTTAAAGAAATTAACGATCACATGTGTTGCGTTCTTTTTGGGCCACCCTGTATTGGTTTAGTTGATGGATGGCCTCCGGAAACGAATCTGAGCACAGGAGAGCTGAGTATTGGTACTCTCTTGTGGTGCAAGTCAATTTGAAGACTAAAAGTAGATAAAGGGAATAATATATTGTTGGGTCCCAAAGCAGACCAACGAAACAGGTGTTTTGAAAAAAAAACCGAATAATGGTGCAAACAAAGTTAAACTTTGATGGACCAAAACACTAAAACATTCATTGCTAAAATTGTTTACATAATCAATGATATTTCCTCAGCATAATTTTCTTCACGTTTTGTCCCATCTTTCACAGGACAGCTTTATTTACAAACAAGATGTGGGAGCTTAAAGATTGTGTCATTGATTTGCACGTCAAAAAACATCTATATGAATGAAATCAGCTGAAATCATATCCAATGTGAAGATTAATATAAATGAACACCTCTCATAGAGACTTGGGGTAAAATATTGAGTTTTGGTGAAAATCTGGACGGTTAAACTTCATCCTTTTTCAAATTGCTCAGGAGCAATTTCAAAAAATCCGCGACGTCAAACGTGCACGTGCCGTTCCAACATTGTCCGATCAGCCGTTAGCCAATGGTGGCGCGGGGGTTAGCCGTTTAAACCAATCACTGTGCAGTCCGCTGGTCTTGCGACGGTACACAGTAACCGCAATTCGCAGTTTGAGCAAAATTGAAACTCACGGAAAGAACAACATTCTGGTAACATGTCGTTATTAGTTTTTCTCATAAAACAACAAATTCATGACGTATGGATCTCAAACTTTCAACACACCATTCGTAAGTACTAAACTACCGTTTGGTATTGATAATGAAGGGAAATAATGGACTTGCACATCCCTGACACAATCTTTAAGAGAAAACTGCGATAAAATGAAATGCATACAATAAAACCCTCACGAGATGATAAATAAATCAATAAATCAATAAATCAATTAATTGATAAATGACGATATATTAATTGCATTAAGTTTACCAGACATGATACTATCATCCACAAAGGGCACTTTGAGATTGTACCCAGTAGCAAAGATGACGCAGTCCACGTCTGTAAGTACCGACCCATCTCGGAATATCACGCTCGATCCGTCAAACCTCCGAATCCCACTCCTGACACCAATTGTGCCACTCATTATCTTGATCGGCATGAGATCGTTGACCATAACACTGCTTTTCAAGGGATGCTTCGTGCACTGAATCCCTAATCCTCGATGGTCGAGCAGCGAATCAAACATCATCTTTGCTGCAGGACGCTCGATCCAAGAGGGGATCAGGGTTTTCCAACGCTGGTTAATAAATATGTCTACTGGTTGTCTATTGAAAAGTCTTGGTAATATCCAGGCTCCGTCACGCAAACTAATGTATACCTGTATAATAAGAATAATAAAACCACACTTCATTTACACGTACGGGATGTCTGACTGAAGGTCTGATACACCGAAGGTCCGATGGTCCCAAGGCCCGATATAGACCGAAAGTTCGATAGTCATAAATATACAGACCGGTAAGTTTATTCATCATAGAAAATAAAGTAAAAAAAAAAAAACAGTGGCGCACAAGTATCTACAGGGCGGGAAGCACGGGACACGTTCCCCATACTATATACAGAAGAAATGTCTCGCGCGATACTTCGGTCGGTATGGCGGGTAGAGGGTGGGTGGGTCACCGTGCAAACGCTTAGTATTTTCAGTCTATTGGACTTTTCTCGGATTTTTTTTTCGGATTCGGGATGCAGCCATTTATCAGGGGCATTGGTCCATTTTTCGGATGTGTGTGTGGGGTGTGTGGCAAAAGTAAGAAAAACGTCCTCGTCGGCGCGCCCCGTGCGTAAAATTGCAATATGGAATTTTGCTTGCAAAAGCACGCCGAAAATTTTTCAATTGAGTATGTTTCGTGGTATTTTTATGAAGTGCCTTGCACTGCTTTTTAAACGTACCCTTGCATCATGTTTTACGAATTTTTCAAATCGTCATAATTATTGGGGGGGGGGGCAAATCGATGTTTGCCCCAATATGTTTATGGGCCAACTGCTTCCCATCCCCCCCCCCCCATCGACGTTCTTACCATATATACCAGTACACAGTACATGTATTTTACTGACTTAACTGTAAAAACTGTGTTTAGCGAGTAAGCACTTTTATAAACATATTCTTGCTATTTGTAAACATATTCAAAGGCTAAACGTCATTTGTCTGCACCCTATGACAACACTCTGAAAATTTGACATTTCTGAAATAATTACAACAGTTCCATACATAATTATGGAATCTGTTTTGTGTTAATTATTTTGAATTTCCATGGTTTTTACAGCATTTTAAAATGACTTTATTGTTCTTGATTGTGTGACTGGTGACAAATTCTGCATCTTCATTCTGAGAGTTAGCTATGACCAGTCTTCGTGCACGTGGGCCCTTAACACTGTATTATGTCTACGGTACGAAGGGCTTTTTACAGACACACGACGAGATGTCATTGCGGACTTTAGATCAAGGCCGCTGACCTTAAAGAAAAAAAAAGAGAGGAAATTACCTTTTTAGCATAATCGCTACATAAAGCGGCAACATCTCCAGCGGACTGACAAGAACCTTGGTGGAAAAAAGATAAAGACAGAAAATGTTAACCGAGGTTGCTCGAGTGCACATCCACTTGGAATCGATACTGAATATTTTCACTTGGATTAAATGAATAAAAAGTAACCAGCAACATTAAGTAACCACGAACTGGCGAGTATATGCATAAGGCAACAACATTATACATAGGTAATCTTCAATAGTTACGAAGGATGAAAACCTATAGCCACATTACTTTTGAACATAAAGATAAAAAATTCCATCTTCTTGATAATTAAAGAAAATAATATGGGCATCTTGCTAGTATACACATTATCGTTATCAACATAGAAAACAGAAAGTAAGTGGAGAATGAAAGGTGCAGATGGTACGGGGTTAGGTGAATGCAGGCGTGGGTGTACTGGGCGTGAGTTTGTAGTGTGTGTGTGTGTGTGTGTGTGTGTGTGTGTGTGTGTGTGTGTGTGTGTGTGTGTGTGTGTGTGTGTGTGTGTGTGTGTGTGTGTGTGTGTGTGTGTGTGTGTGTGTGTGTGTGTGTGTGTGTGTGTGTGTGTGTGTGTGTGTGTGTGTGTGTGTGTGTGTGTGTGTGTGTGTGTGTGTGTGTGTGTGTGTGTGTGTGTGTGTGTGTGTGTGTGTGTGTGTGTGTGTGTGTGTGTGTGTGTGTGTGTGTGTGTGTGTGTGTGTGTGTGTGTGTGTGTGTGTGTGTGTGTGTGTGTGTGTGTGTGTGTGAATTTTGTAAGAATTTCAGAATGTGTCTTTGTATGGGTATGAGTACGTGTATGTGTTTGTGTGTGTTTTTTCTGTCTGAGAGGGAATCAAGTCTACGCCTTCATTTCACGAAATGCAAATTGTTAGATGTGACATACTCACCTACCACCAGGACTGATTTGTCCTTGAAATTCGCGCCTTTCCGAAATTGGCAGCTGTGAAGAATTTGACCTTTGAACTCATCAATTCCCGGATATTCTGGGATAAAGCCGGAGGAGTAGATACCCGTGCATACCATGACCGCATCGAACACTTCCGTCTGCAATGAACCTTCGGGGTCTCGAACGCAGACTCTCCATCTTCCCGACTCCGTGAAATCATCGGTGGGTTCTACTTTTACAACTTCCGTATTGAAGTTAATGTGTTTTAGGAGGCCGAAGTGGTTTGCGTAGTCTTTGTAGTAGTCGTTTATGTCAGTTCCCTAGACACATGAAAAAAAATGAGGTTTATCGAGCTATTAGAGGATTACAGCGGAGAAAAATAGGAGAAAAATTAAATAATACAAATCTTGTTTTAAAGACACGACATGCGGTAAAAAGAAAACAAGACGAAAAAAGGAAGAAATTCAGAAACGGAAAATGAAATAACGTGTGTAAAAGTACAATGTTATTATTAACAATCGGTGTTATACAATCACCGTTGAGCTTGGTGAGGAAAAAAAACTTCAGAAATTATTCTGAAATTGCTAAAAGAAATAAGGTTTCTCATCAAAACAGAGTGATACGTCTACCCACCAAACTCTTTAAAGGCGACCGCCCCTATTGTTAACAAAGTAATGAGCAATCTGGTGATTTTGAGTGTTTATCGAAAATTTCGCCCCCCCCCCTAAGATTTCGAGTTGGAGAAGTCACGAAAAAAATTCAGGATTTTTTTCCCGACGAGCAACCCCCCCCCCCCCCCGGCTCCCGCTGAGCGAGCTCGGTCGTCGATGGGACTGGAAAAGTCCCCCCCCCCCCGAAAAAAAAAATAAAAAAAATAAAAAAAATAATAAATAAATAAAAATAAATAAATAAAAATAAAAACAAAAATAATAACTAACTAACTAACTAAATAAATAAATGAATAAATAAATAAATAAATAAGTAAATAAATAAATAAATAAATAAATAAATAAATAAATAAATAAATAAATAAATAAATAAATAAATAAATGAAAAATCAGAACAATTTTTTCCCCCGACGGATTTTGCCTACTAAAAAAATTGACCTTGGCGCCTCACCTGGGCGTCGCTACTGGGGGAGGGGGAGGGCAAGGGGGTACATGCATGCTCCCCCACTGAAACCCCTCTTCATTAATTAATTAACTAATTAATTGAAACTGCTGAAAATCTCAGTTTTAAATCTTTAAAAAAGTTCGAATTTCATATGATTTTGCTGAGGTGGGGCTAAATAAATGTCCCTTTGTACCATATATCGACTTCACATTTTCTGTAAAAATAAAACATATCTCATTTTTCCTTCAACTTCGTTTTAATTGAATTTCTTGAATAAAGTATTAAATAATTGACGCAAACACGTCATAATGTGGCCTTGAATTGACGTACCACGTCATCAGTTGGGTCTGAAATTAAAAAGGTGAAAAATTGACGTCAAATATACGTCATTTTGTGGTCATACAAACTTAGAAAACTTTGGTCATATAAAGACGTGATTCTGACGTCGTCAAATAGTCATATATACGACGTATGACTTGATGACCAATTTACGACCAGTTATCAGGGTTGGTGGCCATGCCCAGTTATTGCAGTTTGCTTCTACCCTACCTTCATATACGGCGGTGCATCTCGTGGGAACGGAAAATCACTAAATGCCATCATCTCCTTGCAAATATTGGTTAACATGCCCTCGTATATGCACGGTGGTCCATGATTGTCAGTTCGCTCCTCTTCGGGATAAACCCAAACTCCACCTTGGAGAAGTTAATAAGACGTGATTAAATTATTACTATCTCGTAGAACAACGGTATTCTATAAATGCCGCCGTAGGTATATCATTTATAATTATATATATGGCTTGTATTCAATGATTTTTCTTTGGTATTAGTATTACAAAAATAAAACAGTCACTTTTGGAAGGGAATATATTTCATGACTTTTGTAGACTAATTCAAATGATTTCATTGAAATAATATCCAGAGGCCGACAGATTGTTTGAAAAATCAATGCTCATTGAAATGAGTAAAAAATATGTATGTTCAATTTTAAGTTAGGGTTTACTCCCATCAACAAAAGGTAATCGAAATATATACAAGAATAACATGTTATATAGCACAATCATTACATAACATAATATAACATGACATAAAATAACATGAAATTATAATACATGTATAACATTCGCATGTGGTCTTTTATATCACATAAATAATAATATATATTTACTTTAATTCGATCGAAGACAATATTCATGTTTTTTATGTACGAGTGTCGATGCGATATTCCGCATTGTAGTTTATCGTGCGATTATAAAAAGTCATATGCATTTCAATTTCTAGCTCTTATCATGTCATGATTGTGTTTGATTAATGTGTCTGTCTATAAGAAGGGAAAGTTTGACGATAATATTTGGAAGATCTTTATTTTCCCCATGAAGTAATATTCACACGTCGAATAATTATATCAAACAGGTTAAGAGACTATAATCTCCACTCCAAGTAAGTGCATGGGCAACTGTATCTGTAATTCTGTATGTATTGTAAAATGAAATTAACCCAATATATGCCCTAATATAAAGGGTAGTAACGGGCAGTATGATTGCGAGAAGTCAAGAATGCCAAAAAAAAAAACCCAAATGAGTTGAAACATATATAAAGGCTGGAAGGATTTGTTCTGCGTTTGTTTCCTTGAGAAGAAACGCTGCATCAGTATTAAATTAAACTATGACCCTAAAAGAAATGGAGCCAATAGAAAGCTACGGATCGAATTCAACATTGTCCCACATATTGATTTCTGTGTTTTTACTTTGTCGGCATGATAAATTGTGTACTAGGTTTTCAACTATCTTCTGCACTACTAGTGATATTTGCAGAATACTATCTGCTAGTACATGCAGTTGAAGTTTGTCTGGCACTCTTGCATGTAGTAAGTCTTGAGACACGGGACCTTTTTTGTCATGTAAATGTATTGCACGGGCACAACTCGGTCACACACACAAACACAGACACACACACACACACACACATACACACGCACATACACACATATGCCTATACAAACACACACATTATACAAAACAGTACACACGCACACGATCCACACACAATACGTTGGTTCTATATACACCGCACTTCATATACTACCCGTATATGATCCGAGTTTGCAAATGAGAATTACATTCAGTCGCTTACCTATGTCGGAACTCTTTTCATAACACACTGGTTCCAAATCTTCTTCAAGACAAGATTTTATGGATACTAGTCCAGAAACACCGGCCCCTATCACAGCTACACGTTTCATGATGTTAACATTGAACGACTGGCTGACTTTTGCGAATTGCTCGGTTGTCATAGGACTCTAACCCCCTCTAATCACCCCGTATGTACCAGTACACAAGTTGACTGAAGCAGGCTTAGACCATGGACCCTACTTCTACGTGGTAAGGTTCATACTTGACACACGAATGACACACTCATTGCGGGCCGAGGTCATGTTCTGAGTCCCGTAAGATTTCAGTTAGCATATACGTAGCGGTCCGGGTAGCGGTCAAATAGGCTTACAATTTCCATGCATGCCCATCAGCACGTGCACGAGCCACAATCTTTCATCGCATGGGTGGTCAATGATCAGCAGTGTTTTGGAATCGCCTTTAGCTTCCCGATGTCAATTTTTGAGCTACAATGAATGGTCCAAGGTTCAGTGAACACACGTAGGCTATTATGTTGCATGGCCCGTTCTGAACATAGGTGAATCTATCATAATGTGACCACCCAGCTCCAAACCAAAAAGTCGCAGACTGTGATTCTCTGTAAATACCAAAATGTGTCATTCCCGGGGGTCGCTCTCCACACGGCCTGTCTCCCACCCGTGTCCAACAACCTCAGAAATGCACCCTAAACGGCGTAACCTATACCAAATTTGCAACCCTAAATGGCGTAACACATCAGAAAAGCTATCCTAAGTGGCGTGACTCCCAGGAAATCCACTTATTCTGATATCCTAAGTGGCGTGAACAGGGAATCCACTAATTTGATACCCTAAGTGGCGTAAACAGTGAAATCAACTAATTTGATACCCCACCCAAATGTCCTCATCTATAACATTATTGTACATTGCGCAACCCGAAGAGGTTCACTTAACAATTCATGAATAATTCTCCTAATTATCAAATGTATCAAATGTTCATGTTGGAGATGTTATTAGATCCACAAAAAATTTGCACCCCTAAATGGCGTAATCTACATAACCAAATTAGTATCCCTAAATGGCGTGACATGTTAGAAAAGGCTACCCTAAGTGGCGATTGCCAGCGAACGGTGCTGAAAAAGCTACCCTTTTTCCAAAAGACGTAGACGACGCCCGAGTGCTGGAAAAGGGACCCTTTACGACGCTTTTTCTGGACGCGGGTGCGTAGCAGGCCGTGTGGAGAGCGACCCCCCGGGGTGTCATTTGGGTTGACCAACTCAAAGTTGCAAAGTTTGTCTAATCTGAAAGAGTAATCTTTTCTCTTTCTGCAATCAAAATTTGGTGGCACAAAACGAAACTGAAACCTAGATATTATTGGCAGTTTTTCTGGACCACATTTTTTTCGGACATGTGCTCTTGCATAACGTACCTGAGTGAACGTAATCTTTAAATCCTCTTTTCTCCCTTTTCTGTAAAACTGCACCTCCTAACTCTCTCGTCTTTCAATCACTTTATGAATAAGTTAAAATGGTCCGATTTTAATAAGTTATATATCATTTTACTGCTAAGAGCTTACTCTTTAAAACTATGAAGAAAAGTGAAAATTAATTTTGGCCAATTTTTTGTGGGTTTTGAGCTGGGCGGTCACATATTAGTGTAAGCCTATAGTCACGTCTTCAGGCGCGGTTCTAGAGCGAAAAATTTAGGGGGGCTACTGGGGGCTTCATTTGCGGCCAAATCCTAGGTTTCAAATTTTTCTCGGTCATCCCAGCCGCCGAAAAGTCAGTCGCTCAGCGGGGGGGGGGGGGGGGGGGAGAAAATGTCCATCCAATCCGAGGTCCACATTTTTTTTACGGTCAACTCAAGCGCCGCGAAAAGGTCGCCATCAATTATTTTTCTTCAACTCCGAATTTTGGGGCTTTTGGCGCAATTTTTAGGGGCTTAAGCCCCCAAAGCCGCCACCCCCCTTCACCGATAGAACCCGCGCTGCACGTCTTGTTCATATCGTTTGTAAGTCCATGATATTATTCAATCAAATTACAATTCAATTCGTTTCAAATCTGATAAAAGTAATTAGTATCGAAAACTATTTCTGCATATTACAAACAATACGTAATAATT
>JZLH01S0469889.1:18493-28575 GCA_001188425.1 Eucidaris tribuloides | reverse complement strand
ACTCTCAAGGTATATCAAATTAAGACTTCCCACCCTCCCCGTAAACCCCTCCCTGCTTCTATCCCCACCCCTCGCTATTTTCTACAAGGTGTGTCCAATACCTGAGTGGCGTCATGCACATTCAGTTTGTTTGGTGTACTTGCATACATACTTGAGTGTTATTTTTGTTCACTACTATCATCACCAGTTTTGTATTTACTTTCATTGAAGACAATTATACAGGTAGATACTAATAGTTATAATTAGAGTGAAATCATTGTAAGCAATTTTACCCCAAGGACATTTATTTCTTCATTTGCAGTTTGGATTCTGTTTTGTTTTAAACTATGTTAGTTTTTATATCAGTAAACAGGTGTTTACTTCTCCAATGCAGCTAAATCAATATTCTTCATTATGATATAAATGAAATAGGTCAGTTTTGCAACTTAAATATATATGTGACGGATATAAATACAGTGAAACCTGTATATAAAGACCGCTCAAGGGAGACAAGAAAAGTGGTCTTTATGAGCAGGTGGTCTTTAAGTACAGGTTCCTGTTATCACACATTTTAATGAAAAGCACTTTCGAAGGGAAACCAAAATTGTGGTCTTTACAGACAGGTTTTCCTTCTATGCAGGTGGTCGCTAGAGCAGGTTTCACTGTAATTATTGAAGTGAGATGTTTATCTTGATTACTGTTTATTGCTGAGCCTTGCATGTATACCACTCAACCTCCAACTAGAATTGTGCATACGTTGGGATATTTGCACTAAAGTCCACTCCTTAGAGGCAACCATCTCCTTAGCATGTGCAACTCTTATTGGAATGTAAAGTACATGTAATGTACATGCATGTTTATGTTCAGAATTTTACTGTATACACCGTATGGCATTAGAAAACTTGACAATTTTGACAAGAGTGAAATTTGCAATTGGGGAAGTTACAGCACAAAAAATTATTAAATCACCTAAATCAATGTATATTTGCATGTCATGTTGGGTTGCTTTATAAAATTCCCCCCCCCCCAAAAAAAAGAAAGAAAGAAAAAATAAAGAATACAACAAAATAAATAGAAATAATCACCACAAATCGTTCACACATATGCACACTCATTGCATGTATATTAGCTATAAACAAGGAGAGGTAGACTAATTTCATTTGTTTTGTAGTTGGTGTATGGATCTGTCTGAAATTAAATCAAGTGTTTGATATTCTTTCTTCTTACACACTGATTGAAACTTGGTGTGTTGACATTTTATCCGTAAATTCCATTTATAACCGTTTCATAAAATGATTATTTTGTATGTGTGTATATGTGATTGTTTATGTTGGTGTGTTATTGTTTCAGTTATGTCATAAATAGTTGTGATATTATTCCATAATTTGATTTATATGGTTACAGAAATATGAAATATCATTGTTCATTTACTAGATGAGAATAATTGTTACTGTTGAGTATTCTTATGAATTGGCAAAACCTTCCTCACTAAAACATCTTGATTGTATTTTATCAAAGCTAGAATACAAAGGAGCACATTTGTCAGATTTATTGTTCATTCCTTGTGCATCAAAATAAAAAAAATGGTACCTAGTTACAATATGAGTGTATCTTCAATAAAATTTCATTTCTACCCCTTTTACATATTTTTAAAACTAAGCCCCCCAAATTGAAATAGTCTTTGAGTATTAGTTCAAAATGGCATTGACAGATTTAGTTGTATTAATACCTTTTCTTTATTTTCTGTTGTACTGAAAAGTTGTCATACACCAACAGTTTTACAGAATAAGAAACAGACATAGATTTTGTCTGCAAATGTCCAATATGATGTTTTGTAATTCCTTGTTGCCAATCTCTTAAGATTATACATGTATATTTACTAGTGAAAGAAATTAAGTTGTAAAAAAGTGGTCATATATTTAAATTGTCATGCAAACTGTCCTATTTGCTTAATAAACATACACCTACTGTTTATGTTGCATGTATTTATTGCCAAAAGTTGTCAGACAAATTTGACTCTGTCTATATTCTGCTTATATTGTTTGATACTTGATCTTGTTTTTGCATGTTTTTGTTACTTTTTTGAGTACAGATTTTGATTAATGCGTTATGTTTTGTTGTCATTTCTTTTTTTCTTCTCCATGCGTTTTCCACTTCTACATCAATATGATTTTCGTGCACGCCTCCTGATTCGTGCGAAAATAAAATGTTGTGAATTATTAAAACACATACATGTGAGTATGCATGGCTTTGAGCTTGAGATATGCTTGTGAATGTTTGATGTATATTTGATTGGTTGTGCACCTCATAATTGTAATTATTTCACCATTTTTTATTGTATGTGCATGCACGCTTGAAGCTTTGTTTGTATCAGAAAAAAATCATCATATTAAAGCTGGCCATACCAATTACAATTGCATTGTAACGAGGTACATGTATTATTTATAAACATATGTAAAATTAATCAATTAAAATATATAAAGTTAAAGGTTAGTGACATGATTGGGAACCAAATGAGTTGAAATGTATACCAACTATACACTAGCTAGAGTGGATCTCCCAGCTGTAAGGATTTGTCTGTAATTTGTTTACATAAGGAAAATCAACCATGAACATACTAGTATTTTAATTTTATCCGGGTACGATAAAAATAAGACCCATAGAGAGCAACACAGCAGATTTGTCTGCCAAGATAGTTATTCTAGAATGAGTCAACGTTTGACTACAAGATTTTCACAGGAGAATCCTGGCATAGTTTACTTGATTCTAGAGTTATTTCAGCCCAAGTTGAGGACTACCCCCAATCATGTCATATACCTTTAATCAGTCCTTACTGGTAATGGGATACACACATATTGAAATATGTATTGATGTTATTATATATATGGACATCCTACAAAGAAACTAAGTAATGAAAACATGTCCCGCTTTAATACCTATCTCCCCCCTCCCCCCCCAAAAAAAGTTGACCTGTTAGGACTGTTGTCATAAAAAGATTGTCAATTGTTGTTCTACTTTATATCGCTAATGGGTGTAGTTTGAGTCAAGTTTCAAAGATAAAAAGAAGAAATATGAACTTTAAGATGTCTGTTTTGTTCATGCCAGATAATTAAAAAACCTACCAACACCCTCCCCCCCCCCAAAAAAAATAAGAAGAAGAATAAAAATAAAAAAATTAAACTTCCATTAAATTATGGACAAGTTGAATATCTATTGGGGTTAATCTTTAATGATCATATGAACAATTTGTTTTTTTATTATCATAAGCATGAAGTGTGTAACGTATTGGTGTTAGAGACATTTATTAAGCCATGTGTTATCAAGTTTGCTGTGTGAAATTAACAAAAAATTCCACATACACGTAATAATTGGTTTATACCATGACATCATGTTGACATGGGTATATCTCACAGTGAGTACTAACAAGATTATTCATCACACGGTGAAGGCAGCATATTGCTTGCAAACTGAGTTGCATTATATTGTTGCACTCCAACTTTCTGTTGTGACCACATTGATAAATAGGCCACCTGCAGTATTATACATGGCTAGCAACTGGATACTATGTAGCAACCCATATATATATAGCAGGGCTCCACACTAACTTTTTTCGTTTCTTGCCCTTTGGGCAAGTAAAATTATCACTTTCAGATTTTTACTTGCCCAAAAATAAAAAATAATAAGGAACATTAAAATCATTATTTCTCTAATTTCAACCTCACAGACTGGCATTGGAAGTTTGTTATTTGAATTTGGGGGGTTGCAAAACGTGTGATTTATTAATTCGAACAGTTGTGAAATTCTACAATTCTGCACAAGTTATCATCAATGACACATAAAATAGGACAGGAATACTACATACTGCACAGACACATGACACACAGTTGATGTTTTAATCTCAAGCTTCCAAACAAAACACAGAAAATGAAGTACAATGAACAAAATGATGTAATTTTGTTTGTTTTTGTTTTGTTAAACTGAACAATAATTTCCACAAATTTTGTTCACATGTAGTTGGAGTTTTGGACATGTTTTTCCCATTTGTGATAAAAATTCTACTTGCCCAATGGGGCAAGTAAATTCTAAGATTTTCATTTTTTACTTGCCCAACATAAAATTTTACTTGCCCCGGGCAAGCGGGCAAGTGCTAGTGTCGAGCCCTGTATATTGGGATACCTCAATAATGTGGTCATTTTTTAAATGCACTATTAGATGACTATTTTGTAAGGGTTTACGTGCATGAGGGTATTGAACCAACAACCTGATGGTGTATTATGGGATCATTGGTTACTGGGTGAATGCACAGTAGGGTGTAGTACCAGAGCACTTGATTAACTCTTCAGCAGCGTAGGAAATAACCCAGGGCGACGGGCGATTTAGCCCTTGGCAAAGCCCAAATCGCCCCCTAAAATCCTCCTAACCCAATTCTTTGGGGCGACCATTTCCTTCAGAATTGCCCTCACATTTTAGATGAAAAATTTCACCTTTTTTTATTATGGCATTGATACAAAAATGAGTTAAATGGTTGCTTTTATGGATGAAGCACTGGTTAAAACATCTGCAATCTTTCATTGCATTCTTCAAATTCTGATGTGCAACAAAACAGTAGCCCCAGTGGTAGAAAAATAGCCCCCAAAAATTCAATCGCCCAAAGGCTCTAATAAAAAACTCGCCCTTAAAAAACTAAAATTAATTCCTACCCTGCTCTTCAGTATGCATATTACTTCTTTAACCCATCAAAGACATGCATTTCCCCATAGATCTCTATACGAGATATCTTGTGTCTAGTCTTCAATGGCTCAATCTTTATCTGCAGCCTGGAACTGCAATCTTTACAATGCCATTTGTTTAAAGAACAGGGAGAATATGTATCTGTTTTATCTTACAATTTAAATGCACAAACAATGACAAATCTAATAGATATTAGAAATCCTTTTAGTGTTCATTCAATAAATTTACACATATCCATCAAGCATTTCTTACATTCTGGAAACAAATTTGTTGAAGTCGGTTACAATATTGCATGACTTTCCCTTTAAACTCCTGATGCATCGGCCCCACCCTGGTATACATGTATGCCATATTTTCCCATGTCGGTTCATACCTTTTGTTCAATGAATTTGCTCCTAGCTTGTTAGAAAGAAATATTAGGTATGCTTCTTTCCCAGCATACCTCCAAATAAGTTATCCATCCCTGCCCCTTTTCCCTTTCCAATTTCAATCCCAGTAAACAGACCTAGATTTTAAATATTAATTAATTTTATTTCATTTTATTTTTTAGGAAGGGGTAGGGTGTGTGGGAAAGGGTACCCTGATGATTTTGTTAAATATATATCCATGTAATGGGGTTAATGTATTCACAATTGAAGAAAGTACTCAGTATTCAATTGTAAACATACTGATGAATCATCAAACTGAGCTTTATCATTTCTCCTCCTGCCACGATGCACTTTTGTTAAACTCATGTTTTTTCCCATCAAACTTCTTTCAATTTCCATGTTTTGCCTGCTGATTTGACAAAGGCGAGCATGTGGACCAACCAGCTTATTTCAAACGGACCCCAATGTCAGCCATATTCTTGGAAATGACCCTCTCCTCAATGCATGCCAAGTTCTTGTTTGCCAAAAACCTGACAATCCCAATCTTGCACTCAAACTTGCTACCGTGCGCACCCCTGGGCATGGCTTTAAAGTCACAGGCTAACATGACCACAGTTTTACAAAATGTGAGCTACATAATCCTCCATGCTCTAAGTGTCTTTGACAAGGTCTATAAATGAAGCCCTAAAAAAATATTATATTTTGAAATGATTACTTATTGCTTTAAAAAGTGAAAATCTATGAGTTCTCAAGTTGATCAGATTCCTCCCTTAGACTTACTGTGGGTAGATCTAGGCTATTTTATACTCCATCGCAGTGGAAATTCATGGGTGATGTTCATGCATAATATCTTGCCAGTCGCATCATAACTTTCCAAACTTTTGTTTTCTAGGGTGTTTATTTGTTTATTTGAACACTACTATGTAGCTCAGATATCAGAGTTTGACAATTTTTTAAAATTGAAGCTCCACAATATTAGCACAGGTCTTTAGCCTTCATGACCCAGTAGTGAGAAATTAATAATCATTGTCAACTGACCCATTTTGGACTTGATTTGTTAAATTGTGTATTTGCCCTCCACAGCAAAGTACCATCCATTAAATGCTTATTTGAATTTGTGTGGAATCTTTTAGTTAGAAGAAAAAAAATAGCTTTGTGAAAATGTTATGTGGTAGTATGACTACACACATAAGATACAAGAATGTGGTTCCCAACAAACGTCACCTTGTAACTCTGTATAACAGCAATCACAATACTCCCAAGTATGATGGGGTATGTCTAGATCTAATTTTATTTTGTGACACAATACGATAAAAGATTTTAAAAATAGATTTAAAAAAAAAGCTTTCAAAGTAAATTGAGAATACCAGTATTAATTCCTACACGCAATAGCTCTCACATTTTGAGCCCTGCTTTCTCAAAGTGTTAACATATAATAAACTTTGTGTCTGACTCTCATCCAGTGCCTAACAATTTATGAGTACCCTATTTTTTTTTTATTTTTATACATGTCCGTGTGAACATCAACAAATAGGAATGTATATACTGTATGACCCCTTGTCACACCCCAACTTCACCCTACCTCAACCTGGTGAAAATCTTTGCACTGATAATGTTTTAACATTATCCAAATATTTTATTTTTGTACAGCTGTGACATTTTATTTTAATGTAACTCTTTTTTTAAAATTTAGTGGATATACATTATATTAAAGCCCAATTAATTGTTTTTTTCCTTGTGAACAATGTGTTTTATTCCAGTTTTACAGAATACTTGAAATATTTCATTTCTTCACTCATTGCTTCATCTGCTAACCCTCTCATTTACACTACATTTTGATGTACGCCTTCTTCCGTTTTTACTAACTGTGGACGGTGATTTTTTAACTGTTGTTTCATTTGTCCATCAGTTTTTCAGTGTATAACTGAAGTGATATCAAGTTTGGTGTGATTTCTTAATAAATGTGCGATTTTCAATATGACATGTGCCTGTTTTGAACTTCTGATTTTTTTTGCTACAAATGCTACCATGGTACATAGTAAATTAATGCTAAGTGAGCTGTATTGTAAATTGTAATTGAAGAAAAAAATCTACAAATACATGTTTGTAGATGTTCTTGATATGGGTTTTGTTAGGTGAAAATGGAAGAAGATAATTATGATTTGTTTTGAGTTTATTTAAAAATACTCATTTTCTTGATAGTGAGATATTGTATAATTTGGTGAAAATGAATCGGGGGCTACAGTAAGTACAGAAAAGGGATTCATAAAGAAACAACAAAGAACAAGACTCTACTGAATGTAATTAATCATGCTCGGAAGAGTACAAAATGTACAGCAGCACGTACAGTTTTTCCCTCCAACGGTACTGATAAATTAATGTGCAAAATCACTTATCGAAAACAAAAGCAAATTTAAAGTGAAAGCCAAACTTGGAATTCTGGGTTTCAGGAGTCTAAAGTATTACAGGTTGATAACTTTAGCATGTGCGGTTTATTCTGTCATTGTATCTACACATCCTTCTGGAATAAACCACACATGCTGAAATTAGCAACCTATAATACTTATGACCCCTGAAACACAGAATTACTGCCAAAACTTGTCTAAAGTATTCCATTCCTGATAACTTTGCAGTGATTTTGGTGAACTGTAGCGCCATCCTCCCCCCCCCCCCAACAAAGTAATATCTAATCAGAACATGCATAATGCTATTGAGATGTCAAAGTAATTCTTATCGGTATCCCTCCTCTCGTTCTCCGATGCACCTCCTCCAGAAATACAACAACAAAAAGGACCTGGACGACGTCCAGATCATCATGGACAACAACCCCGACCCACCCCGCCACCTCCTGGCCCTGTCGGCCCACAACACCCCCACCCACACCGTCAGCAGTGGGGACCGGAGCTCCATGCACAGCAGCATCAGCAGCAGCTACTCGGACCTGTACTCGGTCACCGACAACCAGGACCTGGACCTGAGTGGGCTGGTGGAGAGCACGGTGGACTCGGACGAGGAGGAGTCTAGCGAATCGGGGGTGAGAAATTGTTAATAACCTTTATCGTACGGTGTTAATGTCGTTGCTTAAGGGGGTTTCTCACTCACCTGGTGACTATTTGGTGACCAGTTGGCTATACCAGTGTCCGGTGGTCTTCATAACGTGTCCTGTAAAGTAGCCGGTTCTCTGAGGAGTCACAGGAATGTTTAAAAGATTTCTTCCAGTCTCCAGCAGGTTTCATCTGGTTCCATCTTACCATGCCATGTCTTCTGGTGCAAAACAATTTAAAGAGTGAAAAATAGGGGTGTTCACAGGTCCCACAGAGAGTGTCCTACAATGCCAACAGTTGAAGTAAAAAAAAATATATATATATTTTTTTTTAGCTGAAAACATCCATATCTAAAAGTTAAAGGCAGTGAATCTCATTTGCATGCCAAAAAATTAACATTGTGTAAATACAATGACATTTAGAAGACCAAATGCCACCTGGGAACCTTTTGCAAAATATGGGAACTAGAAACTCAGTTTTAGTGGAATTATAGTGACCGTTAGACTCTGATTTTATTTTTTTTCCACGAGAGAAAAATTCCTACTATAGAACGTACACTAAACGGCTAATTGTTTTTCTTTCGCATTTTTCACATTCTAGATAATTATTGACCCCCAGATTTCATAGACATGCCCTTCATCAATAGCCTAAGGGCATGGGTTATCTTTTCCTGGTCTGCGGGGATGTTTGCAAATGAGATCCACTGCCTTTAAACAATCCCTCCCCCCCCCCCCAAAAAAAAAATGAAACAAAGAAAGTAACAAACAAACAAACAACAACAACATCGAAGAAGCTCAATTCTGAGGGGTGCTGTACCTCTCACCCAAGCCCTTTTTGGCTCATAAGGGCTAATTGATGTGTTTTACAAACACTCAATGCAAGCTCACAAACATGAGCTGCTTCTTAGGTAGGGTCCAGGGGTGGGGCCTCCAGAAGTGTTTGGATATTCAAATGCTTTCAAATTACTGTATTTGAAGTGCAACTCAATTGCATCTGGTAAAGTAAATTCTGAAAATACCATACAATTACAGTGTGTACAAAGATTTTCCAATGTGGTGGTGGTTGCGGTGGTGGGGGGGGGGGGAGGGCTCGGAAACCATACCCCTGTTGTTATTTTTATATCATTCCAAATTACCATGTCAAAAAGTTAAAGACACCAACAAATTGTCTTGTTTATGCACAAACTGTATGGCACCTGCTTAGAAACCATCTCCTTTGCAATTGTGATGATTTAACAACAGGTTGATTCAATGCGGTTGTAATGACTCGACCATTCCCTCATTAACGACGGTGACCGCAAAACGAGAGTGGTTACGGCACGCCTGCTGCATATGCAAACCCATTTCAAAGAATTGTGAATGAGTAAATCTGGCAACCATACTAGTTTGTGTGCCACACCAGTTAAAATATTTTAGAGTATTGATTGATCGAGAAATTTTGATGGAAATATGAATTTCATAGAAAACAGCTGCAATTTTTTATTTATTAATTTTTTTGCTCGGGCATTAAATTTAAACTTTTCCTATTTAGATGATATACCCTTCCTCCACCCGTGGGTGTCTATCCTTTCCTGTTTCCCCTCACCAAAGTGGATAGTAATGATGATAATCATGATAATAATAAATGCCTCTTAAGCATTTGGATAAAATTAATATTTAGCCTTTATACCATTTTTGTTGGACACAAGACAATTTTTACTAATGTTAAGGTGACCTGACAAAGCAAAATTTTCTCTGTGAGCAACAAGTTTAATTCTTGAACAAATCAGAGGAAGTTCATACATGTAATAATAAATTACTGTTTTTGTAGAAGATTGCTTAAATTGTGTTCTTGTATAATTAAAATGAACGTGATTTGAATGGTATAGTAATGATTATTTCCAATGCTACAAAGCCAGTTATATAATAAAACATGGTTAATGACCTCTCTTTCTCAATTTATGAATCCAAAAGAAGGGGAG
>JZLH01S0469767.1:0-12243 GCA_001188425.1 Eucidaris tribuloides | reverse complement strand
CTATAAGGGTGGAACTCCTATAGCTCTGCGGGGGGGAGGGGTGCACGTGCACCCAGTGCACCCCCCCCCCAGCCTACGCCCTTGTTATGTTATCTTTGCTTCTACTTTTGTAAGCCTGATGAAGGCTTGTTTTGCCGAAAGCTCGTACTGATAAACTGATGATTAATTTTGAGAGCTACTTCTGGTTTTTGTCTGATTTCTTTTTTCTAAAGACAATATATAAAACAAATATATAGTCTAAGGGCGTGTTCACAGTACCAAGACGTGGGACAATGTGGGTTCAACCCGGGTCCATATTTTCCGTTCACACTAGAAGCGACGAACATTCGACCCGCATCAATCCACATCCGCAACTGGGGCATATCTGACCCAGCAGTTATCGTTCTCGTACCTGTGACGTAGGTAGAATCATGGCGGGTATCAATGTAAATACGCGATAACTGTTGCTCATGAAATATCGTCGAAAGTATAAGCGATACCTTGCCAGAAGCCGAAGAAAGTTGGACGGAATAAGGCGGACAATGCAAAATATTCTTATAAGCCAATACCAAAGGTTGATGATGTCACTAACGTTAAGCGCTGCGTTAATTTTTTCGATGTATTCAGTGTGTAAAAATCGCATCCAGTGGGTCCGGATCAGGGCTTCTACTCAAAATGTTAATTTCCCCCTACGGACACCACTTTTCCCCTACACCTTGTAGTGACTCGCACTATACTTTGTTGAACTGCTCAGCTTTAACCAGTTCCAACCAGTTCGTGATGTCGCAATAATTTTGCATGTCATGTATAAATTTAGCATTCACGTGATTATTCTTAAGTCAATCACGGTGATTTTTAACGCATAATTTATCTTCGCTAACCAATCATATGGTCAATTGCACGTGGATTTTTCCCCGCGATTTTCCACTCGCCTTAGTTTTTACCAGCTTTCTTGCCACGTTTCTTCACTCGCCGTTTCCATCTCGCTCGAGTACACAACTCGCTACACACGGCTCGAGTCACTCTCATTCACCTATCTTCGTGCACTGCAACAGCTGCTACAGCCGATATGTTTTCAACCCCGGCCATTGTTATATTCTGCACCGAAGATTCCGGGGTTGGAACTTGGAGGTCTCAGTTCGTCTCACCGCAGCACAGATAGACTTTTCTTTCTTCAGCTGTTCGGCGTCTTACATATTGATACGACTGTCTCATTTTGGTAGCGCACGGCACCACGTCGCGCGCACTGCACTCGCGGCGCCGATAGCAGACAATTCTGACGTCATTACGAGATTGACCAATGAATGAAAATATGACGTCATGCGCACCTTCTTTAACTAATGAATATTCATAGATTATGCTTGGTTTGTTAAACCATGGTTAAAATGACATGGTCTTCTTTGAACGGACAGGTACGGTGGGGTTTTGGAAAAAATAGGTGAGACCAGTCAATTATAATTACTGATGTACGATAATGTAGGCATCCACTGCTGGCTGTGCTCGTTGCCTTTTTGCTTAGTTGCATGGCAAATGATGCTCGAAGTTGATGTTGTCAAATCCCCTTGACTATATTACAGGGACGTGAAGACTTATTTTTGATCGGGTACGGTGGGTGAACTTTCAAACCGTATAGGACATAAAGGGTCCAGTGACAGATAAAGCATCAAAGAATATTCGTGTGAATGTGCTCTTTGTTTAAATGAGAATTGAATTTTTTATTACCGTTTTCGTGAAGTACCATTGATTACAACGTTGCACTGTATGCGTCGGCCGCGTGAGGGCGCTGCTCAATGACACAAACACAGACGTAACATAGAGTTATCTACGTCCATCTTGGCCCGCCTGCCCGATACATTAAGAAGATTTCATTCCCATAGGGACACGTGTTAACAAATTAGAGCTGTTGAATAATTCATAGGACAGATAAACTCACGTCACCAGATTCCAAATAAGAGAAACAATTCCTTATTTGAAAATCACTACTTGTCAATTCTGACTGCGACACGCTCTGGCGGACGCCGTCATAAACTTTAATTTTAGCATATTTTTTTTTATTTATTCCGACGCGAACACGTCTGTCGCAGGCAATGCAAATTTACCACGGCTGTGAATATTGGGCCTGCATGCCTTTTACACGCAACAAGAATCAACAAAATACAAACATGGCGATCCTCGTTGGACTCGATGATGAGATGGTAGCCCGGGATGATGGGTTTTCTACATAACAGCTTGTTCAAAGAAATCAAAGGTAAGTCTAAAGAGATTAATTTACTTACTAAGCCTTAAGGATCTATTGTTACGAATAGAATTTCGTATAGAATCCGGATTGACGGATGTCTGACTCACGGTCGAAACCCCGGCCCCCTCAGAGACAGAGGCTCAGCTCAGGCTTAGCCTAGGCTAAGTTAGAAACGTTATGTTAACCCCGGATGTTAACTTAGACCTTCACTAACGTTAGTTTGGTTAGTGTTAAACTAACAGTTAGATTTCTATACGAGTTTTCTTGGGGGTAGACCCTAGTTTGAGTAGAGTAACGTTAGACTCTAACCTAACTAGATCAGGGTATCTAACGTTAGGGTCTACTATCGACTGTCTACGAGAACGACACAGTGACTGTCACAACACAAGTGTTTGTGTCAGACAGTGCAAGCTAGCCTCAAGAAACGCTGTCGCGTTCCGCGATGCTTGTAAGTGCAAGCTAGATCCTCTACTATCAACTTTAACAGTTAGTCGCTGTCGCACAAGCCTTAGTGTTAATCTCTGAGTCTAACTAACGTTAGAATGTAATACCTGTAAATCTAGCGTTACTAAGATTAGGCTAGACTTTGATTCCTGGGACTAGACTCTAGTAAGATTTAACGTTAGACTCAGTCTAGTTGACAGGTCTGGTTTAAAAGGCTTCGAACTGTGTATCTATTATTATTAACATTAGGTTTTTGACGATTTTCAGGAATTTACGTTACCGTACTAGACCGACGGTGTCTGTCGTTTTCTTCGGAGACCCTCATTTAATGCCAGTACTCGGTACTGTTAAATGAGGGTCCCCGAAGAAAACGACAAACACCAGGCATTGGTCTATTACTTTCATACGATCTTGACAGATATTTTACAGCATCTAACATTAGGTTAGATCTAACTTTAAAATATCTGTCAAGATGTACGGTAAATGCATAAAAAAGTTTTAAAAAATAAAAATTGATACACAGGTTGAAGCATTCAGTCTAACGTTGGGACTGGTTGGGATCCAGATGCTGCTGGATTAAGCCAGCGATACCAGGGCATTCATAGTCTAGGGGTCGTCACGAAGCCTGCACTTAGCCCTAGTTTAGTCTTGTTTCTGAACGCTTCAATTTATTTAGGGTAGGAGCTATCCCCGGTCGGGATTAACGGCAGGACTACGGCCTAACGTAGACCTAAGGCTAAGCTTTGACAAGTCTGTGTATCGAGTTGGTCAACATTTTTCAGGTATTATTAAACGATCTCTAAGTTAGGTCTACATAAATTTTGCAGGCTATCTCCTCTTGACTACACAGGTACCTGCAAAATATCTGTCCACATAATTATTGGACTTTCTATCTAGTCCAACGACGTAACCTCCTGAAGACAAGTGTTTTAAATCTGCATCTCCCCTTATTCTAAGTCGTTAGATCCAATGTACTTTTTTTTCTTTAATATTGACTCAATTCAATTGTCGATGAGTTGGACTGCTGTGGAGAAAAGATTATGAAATATAGATGTAAATTGTTGAACTTTAAATTTATTTTACAACTCGGGTCTTGCAGAGACTCCAACCCTAAACACCTCTTAAGCGGGAGATTCTCCCGCCGAGACCCCCTATAGGCCCTATAGCAAACGGGAGACTCTGACTTAATGTGCGCGTAGCCCACATCACCGGCGGAAAGTATGAAATTCCTTGCGGCCGGAGGCAATTTTTAGGGTTTTAGAAGCTCTCTGTTGCTGTCTTAGGCTTATTTTTTAACATATGACAACACTAAATGGGGTCAAATCCACTGATTCAGATTAATTTCTTTTCAAAAAGGTGGTTGGGCGGGAGAAAAAAGGAGAAACACAGCTAGGGCGGGAGAAATTCAAACTCAAGCGGGAGGGCGGGAGATTTTGTGAAAATGGACTCAAAGCGGGAGATCTCCCGCCGAAAACGGGAGAGTAGGAGTCTCTGGTCTTGCCCTGGCCTTGGTGGTTAATTTACTGCCTGGGTAATTTTACCCGGGATTTTACCAAGCATGAAAATAGAAAATTTAACATCAAAATATAGATCTACATGGTGCAAACGTACACATGTTAATCATCGTGTAAAATTAAGCTTATTATTTGTGGTCATAAATACACGTTTAAATCTAGCATTCAGTTTTTTTGCAATTAAATCTAACGTTAGATAAGTTACAAACAATTACAAAGTAATTGCTGTGAGAAGTTACATCTTCATTGCATTCAGTTGGAAATGTGTAGTAATTTCAATTGATTAAAATTAATGTAATTGCTGGAAATATGCAATTTGCATATAGATATAGATCTGTATACAATTAGACCCCCAAGTGAATTACAAATTTCTAAATGGCTTTGAACAAACACAATTATGATCCAATTATCTCGTCAAAGATGGTGATATTAATACTAGTATACCATGTGAGAATTAAATGTGGACCGGCATCACATAGACTTGCGTGGTTAGTGCGAAGTCTGAAAGGAGGCGTGTCATACTCGATATCGATCAGTGATGGCTCCCAAATAAGGAAAGGATTTTCCATATTTGAAAATCGATGACGTAATCATGAATTATTCAACACCTTAATTGTTAACACGTCTTTCTATGTAAAATGAAAACTTCTAATAGATCATGACGCCGCCATGTTTATACGTAATTTCTAATAGCCAATCAGAGAGATGGACGTCTAGTGAACCTATAGTACGTCTGTGGACACAAAAAGTATCAATATGTTGGCTCAACGTAACCCGAGAGTTTTTCGCTTCAACCGGCACGACTCACTGCTGCTGCCTCACTCGGCGACCATTCTCTCGTCCGTTTGGCTGCTAATCGCCACGAACACTGCACTTCCGACACTTCATTCATCGACCGCACGACCCACTGTTGCTGGTCCAACCATGGACTTCATCCGGGCGACTCACCGTCCCGTCAATCGTCCACATCACCGCTGCCACTTTCAACCATCTCTTATCACCTCCGTCCGGCTTTTCAGTCCCGACTCGGCGGAGCGTCGCATCCCAACAAAAGACTCCGAGTTTGTCACCGCGTCTGAGCCGTTCATCTCCGCGACCCGACTACTCGTCGAGCGCCCTTTTCATCTTCATCCACGCATGTCCTTCGCTAGTGTTATTTTGGTCGCGATAACCGGACTTTCCGCGTTATGTTTTATCGCTCACCACTCACGGACACTTGGACACTTTACTTGCTACATGTATTCATTTCTGTGCTTCATTTATTCGCCACGTAAGCATGTACATTTATTATATGTATCTTGTTTTGTAGCTACAGTACAATTACTTGTACAATATTCAATTATTTAATTCGCATTGCAACATCTATTTTTATAATAAACATAATGAAAAGGGAATGTTCTCTTCATGTTATTTGTGAACTGACTGTCCACGTAAAAGTACAAAAATAAGGATTTGTTGACACATTCATTTACAATCTACATGCATTTATTTAATTTTATTCACAATCTATCAAACGTTTATTCAACCAATCGTGTCACATATTTCCTACAACCTCAAAAATCCAATTTTCCCCTACGAACATATGTTTTCTCATACAAATCATCCAAAACCCCTACTTTTCCCGAACGGAAGGTCGTTTTCCCCGTATAGGTATCCCCGACAACCTACGGTTGGCTAAAATTCACTACGGCAGGGGGTATCCCCTACGAGTGCAGCCTTGATCCGGGTCGAAAAGGTAATTTGCGTTCACACCTAGGAGTCGATGCGGGTCGACCCGGGTCGGTTTTTTAGCCTATCTTTGCGTTCACACCTGACGTTCGATCCGGGTCGACCCGGGTAGAACTCGGGACGGTGGACAAACTAGCTATACTGTGAACACACCCTTAGTTTCTATTTAAATAAATGCATTTCGCATATGATAATCCTCAATGTATATTACACATTTACTTTTAGAATATATATAGGAATGTTCCGAGTAAATATTTCATCACAAAACATACAAAACAAAGAAAAGAAAACAATGCAAAAATATTAAAACCTATTTATGTATTATGTATTTTAACAGTCCAACACATACACACAATGGGCCGTATGCATAAAAAATAGTAATTGCTTTTTCTAGCCTTTTGCTTGAATCCATATGCATAAAAATTGGGAATTGCTTGCAAGCAAAGATTCTTGCTTGCCTGCAAAAACATTTTGAAACAAAGGTTGTTCTTGACAACCTGATAGTTTGCCCGAGGTTTGCAGGTTTGTCCGGTATGACAAAAACAAGAATATGCAAATTGATTCCAACCATCATACACTCCAGAAATAATCAGTAGAATCGTTTTTCGATGGTCACATAAAGAAACATCCATAAATTTGTATACATTAGTGAAGTGATCTTTCGTAATTCCCATGACAGGAAATGTTTCTCCTCTCACGCGTAATACATTATACGAAACCCGCCTTTGTGCTCCCATGAAAGTAAAAGACCGTATACATAAAAACACTTGCTAGCATCCTACAAGCCAAAGATGGGTTTCAAGCAATTGCTTTTTTTCGTATGCATAACATTTTGCTTGTGTTCAAACCGTTTTCTTGCCATTCGTGAGCAATTCCTACAAGGTCTCCACAACCATACAATAGCAACGTCACGGCGGTGCGAACAACAACAAAGGCCAGATCCGCACGAATCAAATACGTTTGGGAAGAAGCCTCCCATCTTCACAACTCGCGGTCAACGTACATAATACATTTTGAAAGACGCAACGTACCTCCAGGATTGAGTTAAATCTTTTAACCCCTTCCTGAAATATTTTCCCCCAAATTTTTCTTGATATACCAGAAATAGTATTTCTTGATTTATTCTCCTTTTGTGCAGCTTTCGTTTGGTCTAAATACGAGCATGGACATGTTTTAAACTCGAATGTCATAATTAAGCAAAAGCGCTCAAGCTGGTATTGAGGAGCTTGAAAAAAAAACCAAGCAAATTCTTGTCAGAACAAGGAAAATGTTCTTTTTATGCATACGTTTTTAAGCAATTTCTTTCACCTGTAAGCAGGTAATTCTGCCTGTTAGCAACAACTTTTGTTTGCAGGCATTTGCTTATCGCTGTGCACTCGGATTTCACGGTAAGCAAAAGATTATGCAAATATATTTAAGCAATTGCATGAGCTTGATTTTGCTTGACAACCAATTGGTGCTTGAAGCAATTCCTTACAAGCAATTGCTACTTTTTATGTATACGGCCCAATATCTATTTGAAGTACCTATTTAGAATATATTTAGGAATGTTCCGAGAAAATATTTCATCACAAAACATACAAAACAGAGAAAAGAAAACAATGCAATTAATGTTAAAACCTATTTATGTAATATGTATTTTAACAGTCCAACACATACACGCAATATTTACTTGAAGTACCTATTTAGAATATATTTAGGAATGTTCCGAGTAAATACTTCATCACATAAAAATACAAAACAGAGAAAAGAAACACAATGCTAAAAAATGTTAAAAACTATTTATGTGATATGAATTTTAACAGTCCAACACATGCACACAATTTTTTTGAAGTACCTATATGTATTTTTCTAAACATTTAGAAAAAGATCTACAACATTAACATTGATATTGACAGCATTTTTCCATGTTCAAAAATAAAAATTGACAAACAAAAGATACATTAACTACAATTGGCATACACCAAACTTAAACACAAACTTTTTCGTTCTGCTTTAACATTGCAAATTTTCTTATTGATCTACGTTTATCATAATTCGATCATTTTTTTCCGACTCCGAAGAAATCCACTTTCTAAAGTACAGTAGCGCCCTCTAGTGCCTGAAAGATCGTACATGCTCTCAAGGGGGGCAAGAGGACACGCGCTGATATTGTGATGAGACAATTCATAAATCATAACTGGGTTTTAAAATGTTGAACTTTTATGTATATTCAAAATATAATATCCAGATACAAGACGCTTTAGTTTGCTTCAGAATTTGTGATATTGTTTTTTGACGGAAATAATCATTAATTGACCAAAGTGATAAATTATTATATTTGTTTTGGCGGAAACAGTCATATGTGTTTGGACGCCAACATAAACCAAAACAACAGCAACAACTTCCTGTTATTTATACATTACAAATTACATTTACAATTGACTAATTATGTACACCTGTGAATATTGTATACAACTTAGTTGATTCATACAATATTATTTCTAGTACTTATTTTTTTAGCAATAGTGTTTGGTCCATGAAAATTATGCAGAATTTGTATCAAGTATGCTTCATAAGATAAAATCGGTTGATTTTTTTAATGTTTCATAGGATAAAATCTGTTGATTTTTTTAAATGATGTAAGTTGACATGGGAAAAATAACAATGACCTTACTGTAAGAATAGAATTAGAATATAAAATCAAATGCGATATTATGCCTAAGTATGGCGGTAAAATCTAATAAATGGATGGTATGATTTCACTGAAAGTGTTGTCTGGTGCATTATTTTCTCACATTTTCATATTGGGGAAAAGCAGCCAGTTAGTATGTATTTGCAATTTGCGCATGTGCAGATCAAAGTCAATTGTGATAAGGCTGTGCAACCATTGATTTGATCAACACTAAATATATGCACAAGATGGACATCTACTGTAAAGGTGCAGGTATTCTTTCCTTCCGTAGAAATTAACAAACACAATTCAGAGAGTCCTCCATCACTACTCAAATGGTTGCTCTGAGATACCTCACGAAGACCTGTCCCATTCTTCAAAGGTCAGTGGTAGCATGGGGCAGTGGTGACGCTACCGCTCCTACCGCTCCTCCTCCTCCTCCTCCTCCTCCTCCTCCTCCTCCTCCTCCTCCTCCTCCTCCTCCTCCTCCTTCTCCTCCTCCTCCTCCTCCTTTTCCCGCTCCTCCTCTTCGCTTTCCTCCTCCTCCTCCTTCTCCTCCTCCTCCTCCTCCTCGCTTCCGTATCCACAAGCAGGCGATAATTCTCCTCCTCCTCCTCCTCCTCGCTTCCGTATCCACAAGCAGGCGATAATGATAAGGCATGAAAGAGATATAAGCGTCCAAAGGATAGGCCAACATGCATCTCCATGCTTACTTGGACACTGCGGACATTCGAAAGGGGTAGCTGTAAGAGTATTTTCACTCGGATGCTCCTCTGGCGAACTGCACGAACCCTTTGGGAAAACAAACTGAGTGCAGTTGGTCACATCTCGCTGGTATTCGTCGTTGACTGAACAGCAACAAACTGGTGTACTTCCACTAATATTGAAGGCCACAGCCCTTTGATCATAGTTATTGTAAATGTTTTGCTTTTCGGATAAGGACATTAACGTGCCTGCCTGATAGCATTTTATACCACCAATGGTCCGTGGGTGTCCCGCGTCATGTGTTTCACATGAAATGTTTCTTTTATTTTCGGCCGCAAAGTTGCCAACGTCATCAGGAACAGGGTATATTTTACAATTAACCGGATCAGGACGGTAGTTTACGGTTATTTGGATTGAAGCGCTGTACAATTCTGAGCCGTTGCTCGCTGTTGCATACAATTTGCAGGTATTAGCGTCGCTTGATTGCACAACTGGCACATGCAGCGTAGAGTGTAATTCGGTGTTGTCATCACTTAGTTCTGTCCGAATATATGTGAGCTCCAAACCTTCGAATTCATCGTAAGAATTGATAGCCATACCAACTGTATATACTGCTTTATTTAAAGACCTATGTTCCATTACAACTTGATCGACATCTGAACTTAAAGTCAGTGACAATTGAACACTCATCGAAAAGCCTTGTGTTGCAGTAATGTCACTTGACAGGACATTGCCAACGCTAACCATGAACAAAAAAACTAATATTTTGTGTCTCATATTGGCAAAGATATGTGGATATGAAGATGAGCGAATAATCAAACGGGTGAGATATCTTATTGTCCTAACAATCAAAGAGAGAAGAAAGTAAGTGATGGTTTTTGATGTACACTTCCCGATTTTAATAAGTCTGAGACAGGCAAATTGGATGTTTGGGATTCAGGTGGCCAACTCGAATTACTTGGATCACCGACTCTCACTTGTTTCCTTTTGTGTCACCCCCAGATGTATTTTTGTTTGCACAACGGTATGTATAGGCAAATGTGACTAGTATTAATGATAGACAAACCATTTCTGCTGAAAATTCCCTAGAACGCATAACAATCTCGTATACTTGGTGCGCAGGCGATTCTTTCGTCTGGTCAGCGTTGTCTCTTGTTTCGAAGACGGTTTCGTCGTTGCAGAAGTCCTGACTTTTGCCGAATTCACTGCTAGCTGAGCAGCATGCCAACGTTTTATTGAAAGATTTCGTGAAGAGAAATCTCCCCCTTACTTCCTGCTGCGTGGGCAATAGCACTGGGACATGTAGGGTACTAGTATGGTCGTAGCAAATGATGTGCCCAAGGGGATTCCCAGGCGTGGCAGTGCAGCCTACCTCGATGTGGTTCTTATACGTTGTCGAGTTACGCAACAGACAAGTAGCTGGTCCCGGGGGGTAGATGACTGTTAATGTGACGTTACTCTCTGAAGCACGATCCCTTGAAAGATACCGAAAGACACCAGAGTCGTCCCGAGTAGTGTCTCTTATCGTCACTGTAACTTTACCTTCTGTCACGTTAACTTCAAAACGTCGTAACTGTTCGGTCTTTGATCTGTCGCTCCAAAAAAAATATTCTGTTCTCGAACAGCAGGTCAAAAGATTGATGGGTTTTATTCCAAACTAGTTCACATGGATTTCCTTCTCTAACAGTTTTAGACATACCAGTTTGCACAGTCAGAATCAAAATGAAGTACAATGTCAGAATCATCATGCAATCCGAATGGAGACATCTGCAACGAAAGCTATCAGGAACTGATATCGAGCGGGTGTTGGCGGTGAAATTTCTGTATATAGGAGAAAGAAAAAAAGAAGAGGCGCTGATTAATTTATCTACTGTTGTAATTTTTAAAACGAATGAAATTTGATATACCATTCCTACTCAAAGGTATTGCAACATACACTATAACGCATGTATTTTGAATTGAATGGGTCTTTCTATGATGATGATCTAATGAAATTTATTATTGGTAAATTACAAACTATTGACAAGAAATCAATGAATATTCTTTCTCCTTTCTTCTCCAAGGCGGAGAGATTATCAGATGAAGGCACACCTACGGCAGAGGGGCTGGAACATAAAATTTATCATATTTCCCGTGAAACGATTTTGATAGTTTGGAAAGACTTCCAACAAACAAAACATGTCAATATGTTCCTCTGAAGCGGTTTCAGAAAGAAGACTACACCCTTCGAAGAAAAAAGTGTTCCCTATCTTCATAAGACAGGGCTAAGGAGGACACGCCCAATATTTCAGACAGGACCTCTTCAAGTTATGATAATCTTTCTCAATTCTAAAGGCGGTTTACTATTGCAAACATCCTAAAATTTACTGTCATGCGACTTTTCAGTACATTGGATATTATGATGTGGAAAGAAGGCCATCATCTTTAATTGGTAGCCTTATCCTCCTTACAGCTGACGTCACATGAAGATAGGAAACACTTTCTTCTTCGAAGGGTGTAGTCTTCTTTCTGAGACCCCTTCAGAGCAGCATATTGACTTTTTTGTTTGTCGGAAGTCTTTCCAAACGATCAAAGCGTTTGAGGGGAAATATGAAACTAAATTACGATGATAGTGTGAATTAACACCCCACCCCTTTAAAGGGGAAATTTTTATGTTCCAGCCCCTCTGCCGTATGTGCGCCTACATAATCTCTCCGCCTTGGAGAAGAAAGGAGAAAGAATATTCATTGATTTCTTGTCAAATAATTTGTTATTTTCCAATAATAAATTTCATTAGGTCATCATTATACAACGACCCCTTCATTTAAAAATACATGCGTTATAGTGTATGTTGCATTACTTTTGAGTAGGGATGGTATACCATTAGCCTACATTATACTGAGGCAAAAAAGGTGGTAAGAGAAAGATAGGGAATTCCATTAATAACATAATGTTCGAATAGAGTATCTGCACTAAATTGAGCAAGTAATCAGAGAAAAAAT
>JZLH01S0469756.1:8638-20672 GCA_001188425.1 Eucidaris tribuloides | reverse complement strand
TGCAAGGTCTGGGGGTACATGTATATAGAGAACGTCTGCATTTGGAGGTTGTGTACTGTAATGTATACGTCCACAATTGTCAGAAGTTTCGTCCTCATTTAATAGGTAAAAATTGCTGTGTGTGTCCTCGGTATTACCGTTACAAACACACACTCACATTAAAAATTGTACGTCCTCGGTCGAAGGTGATTACACATATGTGTGTGTGTGTGTGTGCGCATCCGTGCATCCGTGTGTGTGGTGTGTGAGTGAGCCTAATCACGTCAAGGTGAAGGCGGCCGGCAGGGAGATACGAAAGTCCCAAATACTACCTTTGTACATACTCTTTTTCCTCTTTTAACAGTGGGTACTACAATATATACACCATGTATGGATGTATTTTGAAGGATTATGTGTATTAGAATCTGAAGATCTTAAACAGAATCAATGAAGTACTATGTTTTGTAAGCATATTGTATGACAAAAATGGTTCAGTCATGAAGTGCCTATGGTGTGAAATGTACATGTACTTCTAGGGACAGTGATTTTCTGTTTTACCGGTACATCAAACAAAAAATCTGTTTTGTTCTTGTGTTTTTCATGTGAAAATTCATGGAATTCACCTTTGCAAAATGGAATTCATGTTTTTGCTGTGTACATTTTCTATCATGAAACGGAATTTCCATTTTTAGATCAAGTCGAAACGGAATTACAGTTTCTAAGAAACGGAAAAGACCATTTTTTGAAACGGAAAATCACTGTCTCTATACTGCACATGTCTCTCTTGCAGGTCAATGTGACGAGGCATTGTTTGTTTTTAAAAACCAATATTAGAATTTTGAGATTAGTAGAGTACTGTATACGCCATATATTTCGCGTCCATATATTTTCGCGATTTTGCTTCAAGACGGGGAATTCGCGAGAGTATATTTTCGCGATTTTATAGTATTTGCATTCACTTTGTACAGAAATGTCAGGAAGTGAAAATTTTCGCGTTCAGTAAGTCGCGAAATTCGCGAAAATAAAACCACCGCGAAATATTCAGCATATACAGTACATGTAGCTGTTCATGAAGATTTTGAATGGAAGTTCAGGTAATATTTTGGCAATAATCATAGCTTTTCGAGAGTGTGCACGCATGTTACATGTATTCCAAGTTGTTGAATAAATTAACTATCAATTATTTTGTAGGCGTAATGTATTATATTTTACTGTATTTTTTATCCAGGGTGGCCTTGTCAGTTTTTCAAAACTGCTTTTCCCAAGGGCCTTGCCATACATTGAATAAGAAACATAAAAGATAAAATTATATACCACTATAGAACATATTATGTTAACCCATTGGAGACTAAGTACGAGTTATTCTCGTGTTGGGGTCTATGGAAAATGTGTGTTATAGTGAAATCAAATCGTCTCCAACGGGTTAAAGGGCAATGTCAAGTAGACAGCAGGTTGTCCCTAATAAAGCAGAATAATTATTTAAACATATTAGCAATTAAATGCATCATTATATTTAATAGCAATGCATTACATTTAGGGAGAGCACTTGATTTTCTGTTTTCCGGTAAATCGAAGCGAAAAATCCGGTTTGGTTCTTTACTTTTCATTTGAAAATAAATGGAATTCACCTTTGCAAAACGGAATTCATGTTTTTGCTGTGTACATTTTCTATGACAAAATGGAATTTCCATTTTTAGAGCAAGTTGAAAAGGAATTACAGGTTTGCAGGAACGGAAAAGACCATTTTTTGAAACTGAAAATCACTAATAGCAAATGCATTATACAAGTGTATTTAATAGTGCTGGGTGATGTTTTGATAATATCAAAATAAAGTATTTTATCGGTACACGATAATGATCTCATGATTATTTCAACATATTGCCAGAGACACGATGTGACCCTAAGTACCATCGATTATGAAAACATAAATGGGATAAATGCATGCACTGCAGTGAGAGGGACCAAGAACTCCCTAGCATACATGCAGCTATGACTAATCTGCACATGAGAGGTAAAAACAGGGAGATAGACCTCAATGCTGTTCAGCTATTGTGGTAGTGCACGAGCAATATAGTGCATTTAGTATAATGTGAACAAGTAGACACACTGCCCATCAAATATGCCATTTATAAACAATCGGCATCACAAATCTCCAGATCTAGTTACAAGAGGGTCTACAAAAAGCAACATTGTTTTGACCACGGTTTGATAACAGCCCTTAAGAGCGCACTGTCAATTTAAGCATAAAATAGAATTCATCTTACATCACAAATCTGTTTTTCAACTTAATGCGATAAATTGTGTTATCGACAATGTTTTTTCCACAATAATCGACCGAGGTTTAAATCAAATTTCGACACTTCTAGTATTTTATAGCAAATGCACTATATTTAATAACAAATGCCAGAGGCGTCGATCCTGGGACCAGGGGGGCAAACTTAACGTTCCCCCCCCCCCCAATAATTTGGACAATTTGAAAATTCATAAAATGCAATGCAAATATATGTTTTAAAAAGCACTGGAAAGCACTATAAAACCATTAAACATGGCATAAAAATACAAAATTGCCAATTTTTCGGCATGCTTTGCACACATTCTGATTTACAATTTGGCAAGCAGAACGCGCCAAAAATTTTGGACACTTTTTTCACTTATGCCCCCCAATCCAAAACATGGATCGACACCCCTGACAAATGCATTATATTTCATAGTAAGAGAAACATTTCACTTTTGTCTTCAAAACAAGCACTATACATGTACATGTGCAACTGTATACCATTCTTGTGAAAGAAACCAGGGGAATGCTTCAGCATTATTACAAGTGCCCGGTGTGGTTTATTGATAAGGAGTTTAACACTTATTCTAAAACAGGAGTAATATTCTACTGTAAGCCAGTACAATGCTTAGACGTTGTTCTGCAATATAATGTGCTTTACATGTATATATTTTTCCTTCAGGTGGCCTAAACGAATCAGTTGTTGAATGCCCTGTACTGCACATGCATTGTGCTTCACTGTCAACTGAAACTACATGTGACAACAAGCAAATCGCATGAAAGTACAATCAAGCCTTCTTGTGTTCTGCATGGACCTAGTACATGTAAGTCCAGTGCCCATGTTCAGTAATATTTGATTCACAGTAACAACCATGTAATCAGATACTCTTATCATACACATTTAAATCTTGAAAGAACTGTGTAGGCATTGGCAGATCTATAGATCTGTAGCCTGGAACAATAATAAAACTGAAGGTCTAGGGAGTGGAGTACAGTGGAGTAATCTACCAGTTACACCTAGAACGGTAACGTCATGGAAGGCATTTGCCAATTTCTTCTGCGAGTGACAATTATATGCTGTGCTTTCCAGAAGACATGTTGTCACAACACTGTTCCTCATGAAAATGGGAAACGATCCACTGTCGAAGAGTTTCCACTTGTTATATACACACCAGCAGATGGGTACTACACACAATACCAGCAGAGTGAGCAGACATGTCACGGCACTGTTCCTGATGAACATGAGAAACAATCCGCTGCTGAACAGTTTTCACTTGTTATATACACACCAGTAGGGTACTACACACGACACCAGCAGGGGAAGATTATCGCCCTTTTCCAGATGCCTGAGGAAGCATCGAACAAATCCATGATGGATTTCACGTTCAACTGGACAGCTTTCGGATACGAGATATTTATAACTGATACGAAGTACGTCCACGAAGACGGACGAAAACCACCCGAGGTAGACATCGCTGATGAAGACCGGTATCATATTGATATCTCAAACACGACTGGAAGTGGAAACATTACCGTAACTATAGATGATTTGGACCCATACACTGATGAGCAGTGGTTGCTGCTGAAAGCCTACGCGGAGGACGGACATGCTGTGGCGACATCCTACATAGCGTTTTTTGTGGAGGAGCCATCGAAGATTTCGGCATCCCCTAATGTTACTTCAGATGCATCGACAACAGATCAGGTAATTCCTAGGAATTGTAGATACATGCAAAATTTTATTTCAGGTTCTTCTACCAGAAGTTCAAAGATATTTTGTTTTAGAACTTTGGAGATTCATACAAAGAACAAAACTCACAAAATTTGTAATCTGTCACTTTGAATGGGATTATATAAATTTCAGAAACCATGAGGCAGTATTCTTGCTTTTCATAAAAGAAGCAATGAACAGTTCTGCCAAATTATATGCTGTACATAGGCGTAAACTACGTAGCAGTCGGTGAATATGAATAAAACAATGTACATGTACAACAAGTGTTCAAGAGGCTTATATTGTATGTGCTTTTCATGGAATATTGTAGGGCCTACATACATGTACTAAGTTGTACTGTACACAAGATCACAATACATGTGTAAAGAAAGAATGTTTTTCCTCATTTTTGTATAATATTTATTTTACAAAGTTTGATACAGGTACAGATTGTAGTTTTAAAAATTGTGTGTTCTCTTTTTCATTTCGTCCAGATGACCACCCCCAACCCACACATAAGTACCCCTCATCATGAACCATCACCAATCCTACCGACGACACCAACACGGTACCCACTTGCAACACTGTCACCGGCTCCACTTGCAACACTAACAAAGGTGGCCGCATCGATGAAATCATCAACCCCTCGGCACAATGCTGGCAAGAAGGAAGACCCATCCGCATTGACCAAACGAGAAATTATGTATTTTAAAGTGTTTATTTTCATCATAACCATCATTCTAATTTGCAACTTCTTTAACCGAAGTCTATGTACATGTAAATGTGATTTAAAATGTGTGGGTTACATCCGGTTGACCCAAAAGCCTGATAATGCCGAAGATGGGCACGGTAATGTCATACATTCCCCAACAGACGACACCTCTACACGACCACAGACATCAGCCAGCAACGACGACCAAGAATATGTGATCATAGGCTACACCGCCGTATCACAATCTGAGCCTAGTGATGAAATTACCGAAGATCAACTGATTCAACTCACTGCCAAGCAAATACAAGTAAGCAATGATTCCCTGGCAGATGAATCCACCTCTTCTCAAGAACCAAGTACATCTACTAGCACCACCCCGGAAGACTACCCAATGACGAGGATGAATTCTACAGATGTGCCTACTGAAAATTCAAGGGCAAGTGATACACAGCAAGAAAGTATACTGTCTACCAGTGTTGGAGATTTTGTAATTTTTTAGAAGATGTGATTTACATCACAATTTTTTTTCAAATTAAAATCAATTTATTTGATTGAAATCACTGTTTGAAAAAAAAAAATTATGATTTACATGTATATTGGTATATAAATTGCCAGCCCTGAGGTCAACTAAAAAGGCATCGTAGTGGTTCCAGTTTTGAAAATATGAGCTACATAATCCATGCATCTCTGACAAGGTCTAAAATTAAAGCCCCCGAAACAAAAATGATCAACTGCATGTATTTAAAAAAAGTTGAAATCATTCAGCAAATATTCCCCCTAGCAGAGTCTGCTCTTTCAGAAGAGGTATAACTCATATAACCTTAATGCCTTATTAACCCTTTGGATCCTATAATGTAAAATATAGCAAAATTCCTGAATGTATCTTGTAAAGTTTAAAATAAATTTCTAGTTCTTTGTTAGAAAATCTAACTTTATCTGCTTGCTTTATTTTTGTGAGAAAATCTTACATAATCTGTTTGCTTGATTCTTGTGAGTGTAGTGTAGTGTTCAAGACCCACCCTCTTATTTGTGCAAAGAATTGCATTTGAACTTTTGAAGAAAAAAATGTAGATTCAGGTAGTCACAGCAACAAAGTTGTTTGCAATAGATTTTTGTGGATACAACATGTTTGTTGTTTTTCCTACAGGTGTCATTTCATCGTTGTGATGATGTACAGGCCCGCATTGAAATGAATGGCAATCAAGCTGCACTGAAAGCAACAGATAAACTGAGGGAAGCATGGATAATTTTGTGAATGAAATACCTTACAGTGAGAAATCCATTGTTATTATTACAGTGTACATGTAAGGCAAAGACTGGAGTACCTGTATGCACATAAAATGAAAAATTAGTGGTATCCACTCTCATTTCCTTCCAAATAGCCAAACTCACACTCAGCTGTGCCTCCTGGGTTTAAGACTATTCAAAAGTGAACTCCTGTTTCTAAAATACATTGTATATGTTAGCCTATTTTATGCACAAATTAGGATTGTGCATTATTTCTTTGAAAGAACGGGCTACTAATTACACATACAGATGATCAGGTTTCTCACTCGTACAGGTTACCTGCATAGCCTAGCCCAGGGGTTCTCAATTATTATTGTTGAAGTGCCATATTTGTTGTAGATAATTTGTACTGCGCCGCTATCCAACATGCAAAGCGAGCGCAGCATCACAGTGTGGGGTCCAGGGGCCCGCCCAAGGGCCCCTGGCGGCGGTCGAAGGGGCAGAGCCCTCAAAGTTTTTTTTTTTTTAAGTATGAGTCTTTAAAAGGCCCAGAATGACTTTAATCATATAGACAGCATAAAAAAAACCAAAATTCAAAGAAATTACACAATTTATTATATTTTTCATAGTGGTTTCAATGCGCCACTTTGGAAGGCCCGATGCGCCAAAAGTAGCACGCCCGCACGTTTGAGAACAACTGGCCTAGCCCAACCTGATGCTACGTCAGTATGTACATGTATAGTGCCACGCACGTGAAGAAATGCTGTGCTGGTGACATAAGGAATAGCATAGAGAGAGATATATTCATCTTACATCACAAATCTGTTTTCATCTTAAGTGCGAATAAATTGTGTTATCGACAATGTTTTTTCGCACAATAACGAACCGAGGGTTAAATCATAATTCGACACTCTATATTTTATAGCAAATGCACTAATTAATAACAAATGCCAGAGGCGTCGATACCCTGGGACCAGGGGCAAACTAACGTTCCCCCCGCCCCGCCAATAATTTGGACAACTTTTGAAAATTCATAAAATGCAATGCTAAAGATATGTTTTAAAAAGCATGAGAAAGCACTATAAAACCATTAAACATGGCATAAAAATAGCAAAATGCCAATTTTTCGCATGCTTGCACCCATTCTGATTTACAATTTGGCGCAAGCAGAACGCCCAAAAATTTTGGACACTTTTTTTCCACTATGGCCCCCCAATCCAAAACATGGATCGATCACCTCGCTGACAATAGCATTATATTTCATAGTAAGAGAAACATTTCACTTTGTCTCAAAACAAGCTACTAAGCATGTACATGTGCAAGCCTGTATACGCATTCTTTGTGAAAGAAACCAGGGGAATGCTTCAGGCATTATTACAATGCCGGTGTGGTTTATTGATAAGGAGTTTAACACTTATTCCTACAAACAGGAGTAATATTCTGACTGTATAGCCAGTAGCAATGCTTAATCTTGTTCTGCAATATAATGTGCTTTTAACATGTATCATATTTTTCCTTCCAGGTGGCCTAAACAATCAGTGTTGAATGCCCTGTACTGCACATGCATGTGGCTTTCACTGTCAACTGAAACTACATGTGACACAAGCAAATCGCATGAAAGTCAATCAATCTTCTTGTTGTTCTGGCAATGGACCTAGTACATGTAAGTCCAGTGCCCATGTTCAGGTAAATATTCTGATTCACAGTAAACAACCATGTAATCAGAGTACTCTATCATAACAACATTTAAATCTTCGAAAAGAACTGTGTAGCATGGCAGATCTATAGATCTGTAGCCTGGAACAAAAATAAAAACATGAAGGTCCTAGGAGAGTGGAGTAGCAGTGAGTAATCTTAACCAGTTACACCTAGAACGGAACGTCATGAAGCAATATTGCCAATTCTTCTGCGAGTGACAATTTATATGCTGTGCTTTCAGAAGACATGTTGTCACAACACTGTTCCTCATGAAAATGGGAAAAACGGATCCCATGTCGAAGAAGTTCCTACTTGTTAATACACACCAGCAGATGGGTACTCACACACAATACCGAGCAGAGTGAGCAGACATGTCACGGCACTGTTCACTGATGAACATGAGAAAACAATCCGCTGCTGAACATGTTCAGCATGTTATATACACACAGTAGGGTACTAACACACGACACCAGCAGGGGAAGATTATCGCCCCTTTTCCAGATGCCTGAGGAAGCAATCGAACAAATAACCATGATGGATTTCAAACGTTCACTGGAGCGAAGCTTTCGGATAACGAGAATTTATAACTGATAGCGAAGTAGTCACGGAAGACGGACGAAAACGCACGCATAGACATCGCTGATGAGACCGGTATCAAATATGATACTCAAACACGACTGGAGTGGAAACATTACCGTAACTATAGATGATTTGGACGCATACACTGATGAGCAGTCGGTTGCTGGCTGAAAGCCTAACGCGGAGACGGAACATGCTGTGGCGACATCTCATACATAGGTTTTTTGTGGAGGAGGCCATCGAAGATTTCGGCTCCCTAATGTTACTTCAGATGCATCGACAACAGATCAGGTAATTTCTAGGATTGTAGATACATTGCAAATTTTATTTCAGGTTCTTCTACCAGAAGTTCAAAGATATTTGTTTTAGAATTGGAGATCATACAAAGAACAAAAACTCACAAAATTTGTAATCTGTCATTTGAATGATTATATAAATTTTTCAGAAACCAATGAGGTCATATTCTTGCTTTTCATAAAGAAGACAATGAACAGTTTCTGCAAATATAAATGCTGTATCATAGGCCTGTAAACTACGAGCAGTCGGTGATAGAATAAAGACAATGTACCATCGTCAACAACTAAGTGTTCAAGAGGCTATATTGTATGTGTTTTCAATGGAATTATTGTAAATGGGCCTACATACATGTACTTAAGTGTACGCTGACGCACAAGATCACAAAATACAATTGTGTAAAGAAGAATGTTTTTTCCTCATTTTGTATATATATTTATTGTTAGCAAAAGTTTGATACATGGTACAGATTTGTAGTTTTAAAAATTGTTGTTCTCTTTTCAATTTCGTCCAGATGACCACCCCAACCCACACATAAGTACCCCTCATCATGAACCATACCAATCCTTACCGACGACACCAACAACGGTACCCCGCGCACTGCAACGATCTGTACCGCTCCACTTGCACACCTAACAAAGGTCCCATCGATAAATTCTACAACCCCTCCGGCACAATGCTGGCAAGAAGGAAGACCCATCCGCATTGACCAACGATCAGAAATGTATAAATATTTTAAAGTGTTTAGTTTCATCATAACGCTCATTCTAATTGCAACTTCTTTAACCGAAGTCTAATGTACATGTAAATGTGATTTAAAATGTGTGGGTTACATACCGGTTTGACCCAACAAGCCTGATTAATGCCGAAGATGGGCAGCGAATGTCATACTTCCGCGCAACGACTGTTGACACGCCTACCGACCACAGACATCCGGCCAGCAACGGACGACCAACGAATACGTGAGTCATAGCTACACCGCCGTATCACAATCTGAGGCCTAGTGATGTAAATTACCGAAGATCAAGCTGATTCAACTCACTTGCCAACTAATACAAGTAAGCAATGAATCCCTGGCAGATGAATCCACCTCTTCCAAGAACCAGTAGCATCATACTAGCACCACCCCGGAAGACTACGCCAATGACGAGGATTGAATTCTACAGATGTGCCTACTGAAAATTCAAGGGCAAGTGATACAGCAGCAAGAAAAGTATACTGTTCTACGCAGTGTTGGAGATTTTGTAATTTTTTAGAAGATTGTGATTTACATCACAATTTTTTTCCAATTAAAATTACAATTTATTTGATCGAAATCACTGTTTGAAAAAAAAAATTATGATTTACATAATGTATATTGGTATATGGCAATTCCGTGAAATACTGGAAAATCACAAATTATATAAATTGCTCTATCTGGAATCATATTAAATTTTAATGGTTTGAAATGGGTATGAATCATGAAGAAACAATGGGGGATATCATTTCCACTCTAAAATTTTACATCTTCAAACAGCACCCGTCTAGGAGAATCAGAACCCATACATGAAATACCACATGTGGGACTAGTGTGACTAAATCTCAGTTTTATGAAAAAGTATCATTTATTCTGCATTTTTTTCCATGCCAACAGCCTTCTTGTCATGTGTGTTGAAAGTAATAAAGGCCCACATATGCATACTAAATCTGAAAAAGACATGAATAACGAGAATTGTGTGGATGGACAAAATGTAACGTAACTAACCGTAACGTAACTAACCATGTTTTTGCTGTTGTAGTTAAAAATGAAAAGATTTTTATCAATAAGTTATAGATCAGATGACTTACAAGATGTCAGAAATAGCATGAATACCACAATTTGTGTCAGTTGAAACTGGTTGAGGAAACTTTGAGGACAAAGACTTGTCATTTTTTTTTATGTCCTCTTTTTGTAACGTAACTTAACCATAATTGAAGTTCTTGTTAATACCCACTGGAAACATGTCTCATGATTTTGCTTGATGTTTGTGAAGTAGGTGCCAGTCTAGAGAATTGACAGTACTAAAACAGACAAATTATATGAAAGCATATTCATTGTAAGAGCAAATGTTGAGCAAAGTTTGTCATAAAGTGTAACGTAACTAAACGGAATTGCCCATATATAAATCGCCAGCCCTGAGGTCAAACTAAAAAGGCATCGTAGTGGTTCCAGTTTTGAAAAATATGAGCTACATAATCCATGCATCTCTGACAAGGCTAAAATTAAAGCCGCCGCGAAACAAAAATGATCAACTGGCATGTATTTAAAAAAAGTTTGAAATCATTCAGCAAATATCCCCTACAGAGTCTGCTCTTTCAGATAGGTATTATAACTTAATGCCTTATTAACCCTTTGGATCCTATAATGTAAAATATAGGCAAAATTCCTGAATGTATCTTGTAAAGTTTAAAATAAATTTCTAGTTCTTTGTTAGAAAATCTAACTTTATCTGCTTGCTTTATTTTTGTGAGAAAATCTTACATAATCTGTTTGCTTGATTCTTGTGAGTGTAGTGTAGTGTTCAAGACCCCACCTCCTTATTTGTGCAAAGAATTGCATTTGAACTTTTGAAGAAAAAAATGTAGATTCAGGTAGTCACAGCAACAAAGTTGTTTGCAATAGATTTTGTGGATACAACATCTTTGTTGTTTTTCTCCCTACAGGTGTCATTTCATTCGTTTGTGATTGATTGTACAGGCCCGCATTGAAATGAATGGCAATCAAGCTGCACTGAAGCAACAGATAACTGAGGGAAGCATGGATAATTTTGTGAATGAAATAACCTTACAGTGAGAAATCCATTGTTATTATTACAGTGTACATGTAAGGCAAAGACTGGAGTACCTGTATGCACATAAAATGAAAAATTAGTGGTATCCACTCTCATTTCCTTCCAAAATAGCCAACCACACTCAGCTGCTGGCCTCCTGGTTTAAGACTATTCAAAGTGAACTCCTGTTTCTAAAATACATTGTATATGTTAGCCTATTTTATGCACAAATTAGGATTGTGCATTATTTCTTTGAAAGAACGGGCCTACTAATTACACATACAGATGGATCAGGTTTCTCACTCGACAGGTTACCTGCTAGCCTAGCCCAGGGGTTCCCAATTATTATTGTTGAAGTGCCATATTTGTTGTAGATAATTTGTACTGCGCGCGCGCTATCCAACATGCAAAGCGAGAGCAGCATCACAGTGTGGGGTCCAGGGGCCCGCCCAGGCCCCTGGCGGTGGTCGAAGGGGCAGAGCCCTCAAAGTTTTTTTTTTTTTTTTAAGTATGAGTCTTTAAAAGGCCCAGAATGACTTTAATCATATAGACAGCATAAAAAACCAAAATTCAAAGAAATTACACAATTTATTATATTTTTCATAGTGGTTTCAATGCGCCACTTGGAAGGCCCGATGCGCCAAAAGTAGCACGCCCGCACGTTTGAGAACAACTGCCTAGCCCAACCTGATCTACGTCAGTATGTACATGTATAGTGCCACGCACCGGTGAAGAAATGCTGTGCTGGTGACATAAGAATAGCATACCTG
>JZLH01S0469745.1:0-19249 GCA_001188425.1 Eucidaris tribuloides | reverse complement strand
GCTGATCTATAATTTTAATTAAACATGTCNGAAAAAATGAATCAGGTTTCGAACCCGCCATCTACAGCTTTCCGGGCTGAGGCAATACCACCAGGCCATCACTGGTTACCAGCATTGGCACGATGAACAAGTAACAAATACCAAGGCTCACAATTCTGACATTGTTATGTTAAATGTCTGCCTTGGACTATTTAACATAACAATGTCAGAATTGTGAGCCTTGGTATTTGTTACTTGTTCATCGTGCCAATGCCGGTAACCATGATGGCCTGGTGGTATTGCCGCAGCCCGGATAGCTGTAGATGGCGGGTTCGAAACCTGGTTCATTTTTTCTGACATGTTTATTAAAATTATAGATCAGCAGTTGCGATCTAAAATACAGAGAGAGACAAATGAATAATCTATTACATCGCATTTCACCTCTCTGAATAATCCCTTTCATAAGAAGAATCAAATACATGTATTAGCAAACAGACATATTCAATTTCATGCATGTGCTGGTATACACATACTGACAGACAGCCAAATGACAGGTCTTTTCAGTATTATAGCTAGAACACAGATTGCTGAGATTATTGAAACAAAACAACATTTGCAAAATGTTTATAACCTAACATCCAAAAGTTCATTATCAAAATGACATGCTGTTATACTGCATTTAATTAAAAAAACATGTCCAGTAATATAATCTACATAATTACATTCAAACAAAATTAAGCCATAATGACAGGCAATCCAATTATCATCAATAATTACATTTTTCTCGCCGCCGAGAGTTCATTCAGGTTCAAAAACTAACAATGAGTATACGTGCACTATTCACTAAACGCTTTCATCTTATTATTATTGAACTCACAGTTTATCTGAATGGTGTAGGCCTATTTAATGTTCTTTTTCACAATGTGCGAGGCAGCACATAATGAGTAGCTTTGGGTGAATGTTACAGGCATGTCACAATTTTATTCGCTATCACTCAGCCCCGGGATATTTTTGATAGTTAAATGTGACTAGTTAAACATTAAAATGTGACTTCATTGGTAGATGACACAGACGAGACACTGGGTGAGTCTACACTCAATCGATCCATCACACGACGGCATACGTCACCATAGTCTGGCTTCCAGAAGTTTAGATTTAAGGTAAATGACATGATTGGGGGTACCGTAGTCCTCGACTTGGAGTGAAGCTATTCTAAAATCAAGTAAACTATGCAAGGACTCTACTGTGAAAATTTTGTAGTCAAAACTTTACTCGATCTAAAATAAACTCCATCAATGTGCCAAGTGACAGAAAAATCTGCCGTGTAACTTTCTATCGGACATATTTCTATCGGGGCTCGAGAGAAACAAAATGCTAGTATGTTCATGCTCAATTCGGCTTAAGTATAACAAATTCAAGATAAGTCCTCCCAACTAGGAAATACACTCCAGGTGGTGTAACCATTGGTATATCATTTAACCAGTTTGGTTTGAGAGACATTTTTTATATCTCACAAAAAGTGGAATGAAACCCAGACACATTCCTGTATTCAGAGATTACAGAACAATACAAGAAGGAAATAAGTGAAAGTTTGAACAAACTTGGTTGAACGGTTCAAGAGTTATGTTTGTTCAAAGTTTATTTGATCCTTGTTATGGAGATTGTTAAATTGGCAACTCTACCAGCTTTTTAGATGAAAGTGTGGAGAACTCTCCATTGGTTTTGTACACAAATTTTCACTTATTCTCATCTTTTTTGTCAAATATCTGATTTGCTCTTGCTTGTTTTGCAAGTATGTCCAAGCAAAAATGATTCTAACATCTTTTTCTGAAAAATTTAGATAGCTTTCTCAACTGAAACTTCAAACTAGAAAACGTCAAATTGACGTAGCGCTTTCATTCCGCATCTCTTCAACATCATATATCCGAAATTTCATGTGGTACAATTTTATACTGGTGAAAAGATTAAAATTTGATGTCCGGAAGGAACATGAATATAAAAAAATTCAAGTGAGAAAAAATAGTTTTTCATGCCCTGGAAGGGACATGAAAAAAAAAAAAATAATAATTTATAAAAAAAAATAATAATAACTACATGAATTACATGTATATATGATTGCATCCCGGATCCCTTCCGGGGCTCCATACTGATTTTTGTGTTGGGAAAAGCACATTTGAAGTGGAACCAAATTAATAGGTTACTTGATATGAATAAGAACTGAAATAAATTTCTGTTATTTTTGGAATAAATTTGCATAAATTACCATAATTAATTAATGGGGAGCAACAGTTAAAATTCTGGGTAGAAGTTTGATGTACCAAGCTTAGCTCTACCAGATAAAGCAACTAAATCAAAATTCGGTTGAGAAATGAATGAGAAGAAGCATTTTTTAAATTTTATTTGTGATTTTGAATAAATTTGCATAAATTTGCATAATTTGATTAATTTCACAATTTTGTGTAGAAGTTCTTGAAGCCCCCACCTAGCCCTATCAGATCAAACAAACAGAATGAAAATCGGTCAAGAAATGTGAGGAGAAGCAATTTTTGTTATTTTTGGATTAATTTTGCATAAATTAGCATAATTTAATTAATGGAGTATAATTTCAAAATTCTGTGTAGAAGTTTAATGTGCATAACTCAGCCCTAGCAATAAAGTAATCACAATTAAAATTGGTTGAGAAATGAAGGAGAAGAAGCATTTTTTGTGATTTCGAAAAATTTGCAATAAATTTGCATAATTGATTAATTTTAAATTTGCATAATTGATTAATTTCAAAATTTTGTGCAGAAAGTCTTGAAGCCCACCTAGCCCTATCAGATCAAACAAACAGAATAAAAATCGGTCAAGAAATGTGGGAAAAGAAGCAATTTTTGTTATTTGGGGATAAATTTGCATAAATTACCATAATTAATCAATGGAGTATAATATTTCAAAATTCTGTGTAGAAGTTTAATGTGCATAACTCAGCCCTACAAATAAAGTAATCACAATTAAAATTGTGTGAGAAATGAAGGAGAAGAAGCATTTTGTGTGATTTCGAAAAATTTGCATAAATTTGCATAATTGATTAATTTTAAATTTGCATAATTGATTAATTTTCAAATTTTGTGCAGAAGTCTTGAAGCCCCCACCTAGCCCTATCAGATCAAACAAACAGAATGAAAATCGGTCAAGAAATGTGGGAAAAGAAGCAATTTTGTTATTTTTGGGGATAAATTTGCCATAATAAATTACCATAATTAATCACTGGAGTATAATTTCAAAATTCTGTGTAGAAGTTTAATGTGGCATTAACTCAGCCTACCAAATAAAGCAATCAAAATCAAAAATCGGTTGAGAAATGAAGGAGAAGAAGCATTTTTTGTGATTTCGAATAATTTGGCATAAATTAAAAAAATATAATGAATTTCACGATTTCTGTGTAGTAAAGTTTTAAATCCCCACCTAGCCCTATCAATATGAAACAATCAGAATCAAAATCGGTTGAGAAATGACGAAGAAGAATCAGTTTTCAAAACTGTGGATCGTGACGGACGGCGGACGGACGCCGGACGCCACACCATGGCATAAGCTCATCGGGCCCTTGCGGGCCGGATGAGCTAAAACTGCAAATTATATGAAAATTTGTGTACAAATCCAATGGGAAGTTCTCCACACTGTTCATCTGAAAAGTGGGTAGAGTTGCCAACTTAAGGATCCTCGCATAACAAGGATTAAAATAAATTTTGAACAATGCATAACTCTTGAACCGTTCAACGCAAATTTGCTCAAACTTTCACTATTTCCATCTTGTAATGTTCTGTACTCTCTGATTCAGTCAGATGTACTGGGTTTCATTCCCCTTTAATGTTTAACTGATTTCTGATCAGGTTCAGGACCTTTAGTGCAGAATGCAGATAGGAGTGAAACTGAGAAAGTATGAATTGAAAATTGAAATAAGACAAGTTTGTGATATATCATTGAACGTTTGATGAGATATTGAAGTAAAACTCTTTCACACAAATTTGTCTGAAAGCTGTTTGGTTCTGCCTATGATTTGCCTATGTACATCTATCTGACCCCATAACAGACGACCAGAAAAAATGTCAAAATTTGTCAAAAAAGGTCTGTGATAATTATCGGACTACTGTAGGCCTGTGACTTATTACACATACATGGTGGAGAAGAGTATTGAGCAGAAAACTTAAAAACAACATTCTTTCAAAAAATGTAAGTTTCACAATGTTGTCAAGATTTCAGAAGTTATATAAGATTTTGTAATGTTCTTTATCTAGGAACAATAATGTCCATGAATGTATGAGACCAGTTTTTCCCCATTTCACAAAAAACTGTGGTAAAACCTCAATTTTGTAGAAAATATCTTATAAACCTACCATTTTAATGAGTCATTACGTGAGTACTATTCCTCTACTATACAAAATGTGTAATATATCATACTTTTTATTGTTTTTACAATTATTGAAAGAGTACCACTTGCAGCGCAAAATTGTGCCAGCAACGCATTACAAGTAGGTAAATACTGCATGCATGCACTATGGGACTGCAAGACAGCACAATACAACAGTACACAGCTCTAGAAGACCATCACATCACGTCACCGCGGAGGTGCTAAACTGCTAATTTAATTCTCCAACGGCCACTTCGGCGGGGGGAAAAAAAGACGCAACATGTAGAAACATCAGTCCTGTTACAGCTTTGTGTCAACATTGCTATTTTCTTTCCCCTGGGGATCTCGGGACCCAAGAATAACAAGCGAGAGACAGCCCATGTTTTGTTACCTAATCAAAATGATTTTCCCCTCACAACCCTCCTGGGTACAATTTCTGCAATTTTGATTCAGCGTTGTCATATTTTTCGTCTGTTTCTATCACTCCTCTTCATATTCGTCTCGTTTATGCCAAGCAAATTATCTTATTAAGGATAGGGGGGTTGGGGGAGTAAATTGTTGGGGGGAGGGGTAGGAGGGCACACAAATATATCCCCTTGGCCCTTACTCTGACAATAGAATCACTTTTACGATCACTACTGCCACTATACCTCCTCAATTAAAGACAGTGTATAGAATTGGAAAGTGTTACAAAAATTAAGAAAAAATGGTTCTTATTTTGTTTTTTAGATACACCTATGTGATCTATCAATGCCCTGAAAATTGCTCACTCTGAAACTTTTCCATATTTTAGAAACTACTCAAAACCTAAATTGTCTGGAGGAGTAGAGTGACATTTTTCCTGGGTATTAAATGTACAAGTAGTATCAACTTACTGATGGTTTACAAACCAAATTGCATCAGTATAACTATTTTTGGTCGGTTTGAGCTTTTTTTTCCGATGTTGGAGGGACAAACAATGCTACAAAATTTGTTGGATCATCCAATTTAGTTAGACATTATCTTGATGTTACTATGATACAATGAACTTTCATTCACCTACATAGGTATGAAATCGTTCATGTGATACATCACACATAATATGCCCTCATGCTTGCTGAAAAAGGAGAAGTAAAAGAAAAATGCTTAGCCATCATGGTGAACATTTCATGTTGCTATAAATATGATTGTTATCAAAATACCCTGGTGTATTGAAACAAAATATTGAATGGAATTCGATTCATAGGGCATCATGTTACATTTTGCACGGATTATTATTAATCTTGATTAAGAGTGTAAATCTGACCCCAAGACAGTACTAGTAGTAGTAGCTGCTAGCTTTACAAATTTACAAATATGACCTTTTGCAGTGTTATGGCTACATGATATGGTGTCTTTCACAGGGATGGTTGAAGGTGAACATTGTCAAGACAAGATGCACATTGACTTCTTTATGAAAACTGTGTTACTGACTGAAGGGCCTTCTATGGATCTCCTCCAGTGGTAAACTTTGATTAAAAGAGAAAGTAATGATAAAGAAATTATGTCTTCCATTGTAATCCAACTATTTGTTTGGTAAAAAGTTACTGTGAACCTAAAAACACTATAACTTTATGATTTTTCAAGTCTGATCTAATGTTAATTTGTAAACACTGAAGCCTGAGGAAATGGCACTTATATGATTCGGGGGGGGGGGGGTTGAGGACTAAATCACCCCCAGCCCTTTGTATTCCTTACACTACTTAAAAGGGTATCTGTAATAAGGCCACCGCACACTACACGACTTTTGACTGCACCGACTTGGATCCGAAATAAAAAACAAAGCTTATATTTCGTATACGCTGATTTATTTCCGGGATTTATTTCAGATGCAAATCGGTAAGTCGTGCGACGGAAAATCGCATAGTGTGCGGTGGCCATAACTCTGCCTTTTACTAACTGCTTAGTTACGATTGGTTACCTTTTGCAGCTAAACTGCCCCTTTAAATGTGGCAATCCATCATGCAAGCAATTAACTTTCAAATCATAACAATCAAATTCAGTTACATCATTTACAACAAACTAATCCATTTGTTGAACAACAAAACTTATCTTTTTGACAGAAAGGGCATGATAAGTAGGTACTAATTGATCATCCTAATCCCACCCCCCCCCCTTATAAATGGAATGATCACAAATTCAGATCATGATGAAGCAGAAATGGAAGACAACATTTTGCTATAGGGGTGACAAACAGTTGAACATCACACTGGGGACCACACCGTCCATTCCATTGCACATTTTCACATGCTTGGTGTGGAATTCCGACACTGCACACCAGAAACTGGGTCATGTTGAATGAAGTGGCTGGGCAAAAGTAAACTGTGAGCCAGTTGCATGGGAGAAGACATAAAAATTACCTCAAACGATGGTAGGGGGAAAATATACCAAGTTCTCTCATTTTACCTTACCTCTTTTCCCACACGAGGAGAGAGAGAGAGGAGGAAGAAAAAAAAGTGTTTTGTGCTGTAAGCTGTACAATGTCCCTTGGTACCCTAAAGTGGCTCAAGCACTAATTGATTTGACAAGGGCCATTGTACAAGGGGACAAATAGAGAAACGGGGCATAAAAGGGAAGGTGTTTTCGGGTTAAATGCTGCTACAAAGGCTCCCAGAGGATTAGGGAACTTGGGAAAACAGGGCGCACCGTGGAACAATGGCCAAGAATGGCGCAGAGCCGCTGCGATTAGCAAAAGCAACCCCGAAAAAGAAATCAATGAGGGGTCCATTTAGGCGCAGTTTGCTCTTTTGTGGATGATGGGGGGTTTGTTTCGGTGGTATGGAAAAACGAGGGGGTCTAGAGGGACCACGGACGGATGGACCGCAGTCTTAGCTGTCCATCAGGCGGTGACAAGGGGTTTCCGTGTTTGATAAACAGAGCACAGGAGAAATCTGGATTTGGAGGGTTGTGTGTGTTCAACTGTGCCATTGTTTGCATGTCCTAATGTATGTCTGTTGTGTTAGCAATTAGGCTACGCTCTAAACCTCAAAAGCCCCACTGTCAAGTGTTGAGTCAAGTGGGGGGGGGGGGGTAAAGACTAGTCTTCAACCAAGCTGTTTACATTGCATTGAAGGAAACACTGATTGCCCCCCCCCCCCCATTGTTATTGTTCAAGTCAGAAGAGGGTGCTCTTTCAATCTCAGTTGACAGGGAAACATTAAAATCTTTTTTTGTTTTCTTGAGATATGAATTTGATCAATACATGTATGTACAATACAGTTACAGGTCATTCCATGTTGAAATGATCTAATTAGCCATTTTCTTTTTAAGGTACGGGAGGGGGTGTTTGTTTGCTTTGCCCCCCCCTCCCAAATGGTTGTACCACAAATTACATGTTACAATAGGTAAAGCTTTATAGATATAGGCATTCCAAACTTTCCAACACATGCAAGGTAATTGATTAAAATGCACACACCATTTTTTTCTTTATAGAAATGGGTTTGGGTGAATGTATTGTGATAGGCCTAGTTTGTCTTTTGTTATGTCTACCCATCATATATGCTAGATGACATAAGAAGGGTTGGGGGGGGGGGAAGGGTGACAAATTATGTTTACATTAACTTAATATCACACAGTTCAAATTAATGTTTTTGTAAAGCTTTAATAGTTTATAGTCAGAAGTAATCAGTTCTTTGCAATCCATCAACTTGGAAAAAATCGTCACTCCTACTGGAACATATTATTTAAAGTTACAGATAATAACATGTGAAAAGGTTAGACTTTGTTGTTGTTGGTGGTGGTGTTTTTTTTTTTTTTTGGGGGGGGGGGGGAGAGAATGTCCATATTGCCATTCAATGGTGGTGAGCCAGAGGTATGTGTATTTACAATTCGAATAAAATCCATACATAGTTTGGAACTGTCCTTGTCTCCTTGTAATTACTTCTTAGATAAGACAACAAACACTAGCCCCCCCCCCCAAAAAAAAAAACTACGTAGATATCACAGCTCTCCAATCATCAAACTTGTCAATCAATCAATCAATCAATCAATCCACCAATCAATCAATGAATGAATCAATCAATCAATCAATCAATCAATCAATCAATCAATCAATCAATCATTTATCCACGAATCCCTCCCTCCATCCATCCATCCATCCATTGAGCCCAATCAATAGTAGTGATAAGGCAACTACTGTACTTACAAAATGCATTAGCACCCTCTTTGTTGACGATGGAACAAGAACAGACTGTTCATACTTTGGACAAGAGATGGCAGCATTTCAGACATGATGCCTGTGGCATTGAGACGTGCATGCAGTAGGCAACTTAATGTAAGAGAGTGAGAAACAACAGTGCAGTGCTATTTTCATCCCAATTTAAAACAACTGAAAAGGGATTACTACTTTGATCCTGGATTAATAACTGGAATGCATACCATACAAACAGTATCAAGTGGTATTCATGAATGAAAAACTAAATTGTATGTGCGTGCCCACACATTTAAGAAGTTAAAATAGAGTATTTGTAAGTATCCTGTTTTGTACCGGCAGTACCGCAGTGTCATTTTCAGAATACAAGCATTAACAGATGGTTTCAAAGAAGTTTTTGTTCATATACCTGCATTTTTTTTCTGAAAGTAGTGATTATCTCTCAGAAAAAAATACTAAAAACAAAATAAATTATTTTGCTTACCTCTGCTGAAATATGCAAGAGCTACTATTTTGAGTCATCTGGTGTAATCATGGTACTTTTTGGAGATCCCGAAGTTCCTAAAAAACACAAACAGGGGAAAATTTTGTTTTCATCATTTGCAAAAACTATACTTGGGCTTCATAGTTAAATGACATGATTGGGGGTAGTCTTCAACTTGGGCTGAAACTACTCTAGAATCAAGTAAACTATGCAAGGATTCTCCTGTGAAAATCTTGTAGTCAAACGTTGACTCATTCTAAAATAACTAGTGTCAATATACCTTGTGGCAAGCAAACGTGCTGCGTGGCTCTCTATGGGTCCTATTTTTATTATTTTTTCCGCATTTTTGGAATGAAAAATATTCTCAACAAGAAATATTTCAAATGACATCAAGACAGGAATGACATTAGTCATTCCTGTACCTCACAAGAAATTCAGGGAAGGAAATAAGAAATGAAAGTGCTTGGGCCATTTTTGAAATGGCATCTTCAGAAAAAGGGCAAACATTCTTTTAATAGACGTTAAGGGCATCAAGACCCCCCAAAAAGGCATTAGTAACTAAACATTTGAAGGGCAAAAAAAAAATGAGTTGACAGATCACATATGGAGTGAAGGGGGTGGCAGGGTGCTGCCCAATCATACTATACATTGTGAAGATAGATTTTAAATACTAGTAGATTATGGAAGGGCACCAAGGTCAATGGCAGAAAGGGCACTTTCACTGTGGTCTTAAGTGTAGGTGGATATATAGGGCACCATGGCCAAAGAAACGGGCACTTCAATTAACCCGTTGCTTACGGGAACCTGATGGGTCCTGTACAAAGTCTATGGGAATTTACATAATCTCGTAGTCAACAGGTTAATTCCTGGCCAACAATTTGATTATTCATCTATGTTGTACAATATTAGAAACATGTACTCATTTTATTATGCTGTTTACATGAATCATACACACTTTTGAAACTTGTAAAAATTGCTGCAATTTGGTCGATGACCGTGATGGCAGTTTTGTTTATTAATAAACCATTAATTTGATTGAACATGTCTTTTTGTGAGGATATAGAGTCACATGCTCACCCAGTGCAATTGGTAGAACTGTCACTGCCTTCTGTATTTCCTCCAGTCCTTGGGCTCTCAGATGAAAATGAAATTTTGGTGGCTGCCGCCAAATTTGTCGATTCAAATCATGAAGCATTTGTTCATCAGTTCCGTTGATGTTGGAAAATCCAGCTTCTACATGTTCATCCTGCAGAGGTGCATCAACAACTCACAGAAAAGTTTATCATGAACATACAGTATATGTCATCTAATGCCACAAAATGAGTAAACTGAGAAAAATTAAAACTCTAGTTAATTGGTCTCAAAATGAAGAATCTCAGGTAATTTTCAAAAATGCCTCTTATACACACACCAATGTCAAATTACAGTTCCATTCCTTTCAGTATATGAATGATTTTGACACATAAGGCATTTTGAAACACATGATTTTCCTTTTCATTGGATATAAACACTGTAACATCTTCATCTCTGCTCTTCCTAAACTGAGATTTTTATTCTGTTTTCATTTTTTTTTTCTTTTAGATTGCCAATGGCCAAAGTCCCTGCTCCACGACAAGTGTTGGATTCAGTATGCCTAAAACTCTTTCATATTCCCAGTCTATGACATTTCTTGAATTTCTCAATCTACATATAGTCTGAATTCAGTCCACATTTTTCAAGCCACTTCAAGAAGAGGGCAAGTCTGGATCGAGTCAACATCCAAAGTGGGTTGCACTAAAATACCAGCATATTTCCTAAGATACATGTATTGTTTGGACAGTATGGAAACTTTTTAATTAAAAAGCTTTCTAAGTACTGCTGTAACTCTAAACATGACAGGAGTCTTGTTGTCCATGTGGATCAAGAGTGGATTTCTCGTCATGGACTGAATCCAGAATCCACCATAAATATGAAAGTGGTAAAATACAGGTATACCTCCCCAAAATGCTTCCAATGGTACAGTCTTGTTCATCAGTATACTTGCCAGGATTCCATTTCGGTACTTCACCTGACACAGGTACAGCACTTTACAAACATTCCTTTCTCTCACCACTCCACACATTTATTATTCTCTACTGATTTGATAAATCACTTTCACACTTGCTCATATGTGAGCTGTCGCCACAAATGAACAATAAGTCACAATGACAAAGTAGTTTTCAAGTAAATGCATGAAATAGTAAAGTTAGGTTGAAAAACTTGTTTCTGGAATTCTGAACATACGTTCATCTTTCATCTGTGTCAATTTGAGGACCAAATGTGATTCACAAGTATATTTTTTGATATGAAATTGACGACATTTTGGCGGAAGCTTGAAAATTATCCAGTTTGATCTTCACATTGCAAGATTGCAATATAATTGTTTGTAAATCTTTTACCAAACACTGGGGTTGCGTCAACCTCAAAATTACTAGCGTTTTGAATTTTCGTGTAATTTTTTTAGTAATGGTGTTTTCAATCGGACAAATAACGCTGGGAACAAATTGATACTAGAAAACGTCAATGACGTAGCGCTCATCCGGCATCTCGCAACATCATATATCCGAAATTTCATGTGGTACAATTTTATACTGGTGAAAAGATTAAAATTTGATGTCCCGGACGGAACATGAATATAAAAATTCGAGTGAGAAAAATATTAGTTTCATTCCCTGGAAGCGGACATGGGAAAAAAAAAATAATATAAAATAAAAATAATAATAACTACATGAATTATAATGATTGGCATCCCCGGATCCCTTCCGGGGCTCCATACTGATTTTTGTTGTTGGAAAAGCACATTTGAAGTGGAACCAAATTAATTAATTACATGATATGAATAAGAACTGAATAAATTAGTTATTTTTGGAATAAATTTACATAAATTACCATAACTTAATTAATGGAGCAACAGTTAAAAATTCTGGGTAGAAGTTTAGTGTACCAAGCTTAGCTCTACCAGATAAAGCAAACTAAATCAAATTGATTGAAAATGAATGAGAAGAAGCATTTTTTTATTTTATTGTGATTTTGAATAAATTTGCATAAATTTGCATAATTGATTAATTTAAATTTGCATAATTGATTAATTTCACAATTTTGTGTTAGAAGTCTTGAAGCCCCACCTAGCCCTATCAGATCAAACAAACAAGAATGAAAATCGGTCAAGAAATGTGAGAGAAGAAGCAATTTTTGTTATTTTTGATTAATTTTGCATAAATTACCATAATAATTAATGGAGTTATAATTTCAAATTCTGTGTAGAATTATTAATGTGCATAACTCAGCCCTACCAAATAAAGTAATCACAATTAAAATGGTTGAGAAATGAAGAAGAAGCATTTTTTTGTGATTTCGAAAATTTGCGATAAATTTGCTAATATGCTTAATTTTAAATTTGCATAATTGATTAATTTCAAAAATTTGTGCCAGAAATCTTGAAGCCCCCACCTAGCCCTATCAGATCAAACAAACAGAATGAAAATCGGTCAAGAAATGTGGGAAAAAGAAGCAATTTTTGTTATTTTGCGGATAAATTTGCATAAATTACATAATTTATCAATTGAGTATAATTTCAAATTCTGTGTAGAAGTTTAATGTGGCATAACCAGCCCTACCAAATAAAGCAATGAAAACAAATCGGTGAGAAATGAAGGAGAAGAAGCATTTTTTGTGATTTCGAATAAATATTGCATAAATTAAAAATATTAATGAATTTCACGATTCTGTGTAGAAGTTTTAAATCCCCACCTAGCCCTATCATATGAAACAATCAGAATCAAAATCGGTTGAGAAATGACAAGAAGAAGCATTTTCAAAAACTGTGGACGCAGACGCACGGACGGAAGGACGGACAAGACGGAAGGACGACGGACGGACGGTACGACGAGCCGGACGCCACGCCATGGCATAGAGCTCATCGGGCCCTTCGGGTCGTCCATGAGCTAAAAACTGTAATTAAAAGTTGAGCATGGCTGTCAAATTTGTTGGAATGACTTGGAGCGGAAATTATACTTTTGCATTGCCAACAATTTGTTTTTACTAGCCAAATCACTAGCCAAAGAACTTTTGACGAGCGAGGCCAGGGGCTGACAGCGACAAAACCATTTTTTGCCCGGCCAAAAATTTTTTAACTGACAAGGGGGGACAGGGGCGGACGCCAATTGAAACCATTTTTTGCCTGCCAAAAAAAAAAAAATTCTCCTGCCAAATTACTAGCAAATACAGTGCACTCTCGTTATAAAGAAATCCTTGGGACCCCATGATATTTGTTCTTTATAACAAAATTTCTTTATATCAGGGGTTGCAAAACAATAAAATACAAAGGAAATCCAAGATATGGGACCAGAGATTTTACTCTTTATAATGAAATTTGTTATATCAGTGTTCTTTATAACGAGAGTGCACTGTAGTGCGTTTCTTCGTAATATTTTCCTTCTACACGTTTGGAGGAGGTTTTTTCATAAAGCGGGAGATTGGTGGACGGCGGTGGAATGAACTCCGTAGAAACGGGTAGGGACGACCCCGAGTTGAGTCTCATATCAAGCCGGTAACCAGCGTGAAAAAAATAAATACATTAGTAAAAGCCGTTGGTATGAGTGTATTCTTTTCCTCCTGATACTGAGCACAAATAAAATGTCATTATGCAAATAACAACAACAGCTATGCTTGCCATGCCACAAAATAAAAAAAACAATTGCACATGCAATCAACAGACACACCTGGGCGTGGAATGTTCTCTGCTTCTCCAAATCATAAGCAAAATTCCAACCTGTGCAATGTACACTAAAAACCTGTGTTTGGTATGTGTAGATTCTCTAGTACCCAGACTCATAAACAAACTCTGATCATTTATGCAATATACACTGAACACCTGCATTTGGTATGTAGGTTTCTTTCCTCTTCCTCCAGCACAGATACATAAATGTGAAAGTAACAAATACCTGCATTTTGGAATATGTACATGTATGTGGTGTGCTTCAGTATGTTTCAGTCATTTGTTACAAAACTCAACTTTTAAATTAATTTTTAATTAACCGGCGTGATGGCCTAGTGGTCAGAGCGTCTGCCTCACGTGCGGAAGGTTGCGGGTTCAAGCCCCGGTCGGGTCATACCAAAGGATTTTTTAAAATGGTACCTTCTGCTTTCTAGCCAGGTGCTCGGCATTCTAGAACAGAGAAGGGTAGTAATAACATTTCTGTTATGCGGGGCCCGCTGGAAGATCAGTCTATTTGGCTGAAGTGGCTAAACTGGGTAAATAAGAGTTATTATTAAATTATGATTTTACTATTTTCCTAGCGTATTCGTCTGCTTTGAAGACACCATTACAAAAAATTTGCACCAAAATCCAAAACAGGAGTAAATTTCAAACGCAATGCGACCCGAATGTTTAGTAAAAGCTGTTTGTCATCCGACATCTTCAAGACTAGACTCTAAAGTTAAGACTGTATGAAAAACGCAATTCATTTTTCTACTGATGATGGATTTTGTGGTGACAAGTCACAAATAACACATTTTATCTGCACTCAGCATGTATCCAAGATTACATCATTTATCAAAATAAAAACTAGAGCAGTTCGACTTGCTGCAGTCGATGGGTATGCCTCCGCCAGTCCACACTCCCATCCAATTGATGTAATTTGAAAATTCAAGTTACATGTAGCAAGACCAATCTGATGAATAAGCCCATGTGACCTTTGACCAAGTAACAGTAAAATCCAATAAGCAGTTCTTAAATGAGCTCAATTCGGACATGAGGCCTTGTGACCTTTGACTTCTGACCTTTCAACTCCAAAATCGAATCAGTAAATTGGTGCCTTATATTAGATACTTCTCCCAAGTTACATGAAAATCCGACAGGCCGTTTTCATGTTATTGCGGTAACGAGCCCAAATCAGACATATTTTATGCCGTGACCTTTGACCTTTCAATTCCAAAATCCATTCAGTTCATTGGTGCCTCATAATACATACTTCGACCAAGTTACATCAAAATCAGACAAGACGTTTTCAAGTGATCGCGGTAACGAGCCCAAATCAGACATATTTAGGCCCGGTGACCTTTGCCTGTGACCTTTCAGCTCCAAAATCTAATCAGTTCATTGGTGCCTCATAATACATACTTCACCCAAGTTACATCAAAATCTGATCAGCAGTTCTTAAGTTATCGCGGTAACGAGATCCAGTAACGGACGGACAGACAACCCGAAAACATGATGCCTCTGGCAACTTCGTTGCGGAGGCATAAAAAATTATCAATGTCATGCAGTCATCCTCAATCATCCATGCCTATCAAATTGTGTTCTACATTTTCTAACAAGCAAACTCAGCAACATTCAATTCTTCAGAACTGATCATTCTTACGAATCCATTCCAACAACAGGATAACCAAATCGCATCTGAACACCGGCCTAATGTATATTGAAACTGTCACAGATCTTCAATCTTTCATTTAAATTTTGACATATTATGCAACCTCATTACCCCTCCCTCCTTCGTATCATGGATACTGACAGACAGTAACTATGGTTCACAAGTATAAGCTTGATAACAATTGATGGAAGACTATACAATCAAGCAGCAATTCTACTCACTATAACCAACATATCATAGATACATACTGTATGTACAGGCAGAATATATTACATACCTTGCAGTCTTTACTCAAGCACATATAGGGCAGAAATGAAAAACTAACACTTTCACATTAACAGAAAGCAGGCGCGGCGGAACATTCAGATTGACAATAGACTTGGAGGGGGAACAATGCTGTGCCCTCGCAACCTATTGTATATTCGAAACGTTCCTTCCGCCACCCATGACAGAAAGGTTTTATCACCTAACACATATCATGTTTGCAATTTGTGAATTATACACAAAAACACCCAACATTCATCTCCACATATTAATGTTAGAAACAATGTACACTGTAGTCCCTCATACTGCATTTCACAAGCTGCTTGCAAGTTGCACAGTAACAAGCTATCCTGAACTGCACTTGTACCACAAAAAGATGAAAAATTGGGCTTACACGGTACCATATTTATCCAAAAATATTTTACCACTATTTTGTCTACGTTAACGCCCACTGCAAGCTCATGTGACATTTCAGAACCACACAAAATTTCAGCTTTCAATTACCTATAGCAACTTATGCTCTCATGATGTACTGTATTAGTACTTTTAACAGGCAGTGACATGACAGGGAGTGGGAGAAACATATACCAATATATACACTGGCTACCATGCATATCAAGGCTGGAAGAATTTATATTCAATTTCTTTACTTGAGGAGAAACAAGTGGGTATTTATCCAAAAATGAATTCAAATATCACCATGACAGAAATTAAATACAACAGAAATTTTTTGACCATGAAATTTTCACAGTAGAAACCTTAAATGGTATACCAGATTCTGGTTACCTCATGTCCTAAATTGAGGACGCTACCAATCATGTCACTTCCCTTTAGCAACGTCAACACAGAATAATAGAATATCATAACCATAGTATCACACATGTTTTGCAATGTCAAATCACATCATTTATTACATAGGCGACTGTGTGGTATACAAGCCGGTTTTCATCAACATTCAAATTCAAATTATTATTTTTTTTTTTTAGATTGAAAATTTATTCCAAATTAAAATACTGATCAATCATAACACATGTAAACTTAAGTCACACCAACTTTAAGATGAGAGAACTGAAAGTCTCTTGGAAGCACATTCCAAAATTAACATAATTGCAACCCTTTTAAAAAAAGAAGAAGATAAAATATCTTTTTCACTAAATTATTGCATGAATAAATGTTAATCACGTAAAAGGGCATATGTAGTCTGACAGTTTTCAAAAACAAATTTGTCATGCAAATCACACCCAGGGAAGAATATTTCTATTTCCACAGCATGACTTCCAAGAAGATTTTAAAACTTGTGGTATTTAATTCTAAAAGCACCAGTAATATCAAAGATAACAAAAGGTCACTCACACAAGGTGTGCTGTACATGTAAGCAACTGCAAGAACTTTACATGTGTAGCAGAAGTGAACATGCTGTTGCAACACAAGATCACAGATACATATATTAGTCATACTGTAGTGTAAAAACTAATAATGCATGCTATACCAGGGCAATGTGAACAGAGCCAAAACTAAAGTCATCCAAAACAAAACATGATGCAGAATTAATAATCAATCTACTACAAATTTACTTCTAGCATATTTCAATCGACTCATTTCAAGTACTACTACAGGGAAACCCAGTTATAATGAGCTCGGATACAGCGAGGTACCGCTTTTATTTACATGCTCTTCAATGGAAAGAAGCACCGTTTGTAACGAGATCGGTTATTGCGACATTTCGCTTATAACGAGGTATTTTTCTCAACCCATTAACAAAGAAAAACAAAAGAAATTCACCCGGTTAAAACGAGGAAATGAAAGTCGCATCGTGTGCTGACCAAATTCTAAATTTTGGCAACGTAAAAATTGCCCAATCGTTTCAGAGCGCATCGCGCCACTTCTGCCTGCCACGCAGCCATGCACATGAAGTCCCCAACTATCTGCAAGTGTGTGTGTGAGTGTGAGTGCAATTCACACTGCTGCACAGTACTGTACATTAACCTGTCACACACACAAATCCTGCCTCCCGTACACAGTACTCAACGCAAGTTACGAGCGTGGGGTTGCTGCTTTATTTCGAGATCTAGTTTTCTTTATTACTTTGGATGAGTATATAAATGAAAAATTATCAGCTTTCTGTTCATAGTTTTGGTGCAGAACAAGTAGGAAAAGCAGTAAACAGATGGTTTAATGCCTAGTCCCATACATGTTATATTTTGTGTGATACATTATGTGTACGTTTACAACGCGGTACCGGATATAACGAGGTAAAATCGGCGGTCCTGACAACCTCGCTATAACGGGGTTTCCCTGTACTAACAATAAACTTTGCACTTTGTGCATCTGTACATGTAAGTCTGTAATACCTAACTTGAATTTCAGCATCAACAAAAAAACATGGCACGATCAATTCATTTCATGTTCATAAGTTGCTTTGTATAGCCTGCAATTGTGCCATGCACATGTACTTACAGCTTTACTCATTTAAATTACTAGAAAGCAAGATATCAATACATGCGTAGCATTTATAATGAACACATACAATATACCACTACCAATGTGATATAAGGAACATGCCAATATAATACAAGTTTACTTTAAAAAAGTAGAAATAGATAGAATGATGACATGGGTAGATTTACTTTAAAAGCAAAGAGTAACAAGTACTTAATCTGTCCAGATTCTGAAAAGACAGTTTCTTTCTTTCTTTTTTCTTTGCTTAAATGTTTCTTTTCAACCAATCATATCAAAAGATGGAGAAACATCATTTGTAACTTACACAGCACTGCTACAAATAATCTTTAAAAAATAAAAATTCTAAGAAAGATAAGATTGGTAGATTTGCATTAAATGCAGTGAGTTAAAAGTATTCAATTTGTTTAGACTCTGAACATCTTTTTTTCTTGAATGTTCATTTCAGAGCCAATCATATCAAACGATGGAGAAATGTTATTTGTAACTTAAACTGCAATTATGATCAAATTTCTTTAAAAACAAGTAGAAACTAATAGAATAAGAGTCATAACAGAAGCTATCAGTTACGTAACTTACGTATTCCTTATCTGTTTAGCTTCTAGTTGGATGTTTCTTTGACTTCACCCCTTTTCTCCTCACAAAGTCAATACCAGAAGATGCTAATTTGTATATATGCTCAAGGCCCAATGTCAAAGAAGAAGTTAAATGCCAGAGAATATAAAAACAAGTAATACAGGGTCTTATTCAATTAATATTGACTGGACTTGAGGGGAAAAAATGGAATCATATTGCCCAGGTTGAAGATGAGGGCAATATAGTTCTGGTGAGAGCAAAATATGGTGTACCTCCAGGAATCAAGAGAAGTGACAATAGAATATCTTGTGAAAGATTGATAAAAAAGATCAATTTTAGATCAAAATTAGTTTTGGACTTTAACACACACATTAGCAAAGAGGTATAACGCATCTGCAGATGTTACAAATGTACCAAATACTAAATGGTATTCAATCATGAACAGTTGTATCGATGATACATTCTGTCGGGACTTGTGCTGCAATTACATCACATGGCCACTCATGAAGGCCTGTATTCTGGTAGCATCAGCAAAGCAAAAA
>JZLH01S0469733.1:36614-50616 GCA_001188425.1 Eucidaris tribuloides | reverse complement strand
ATGAACTATTATAAAATTGAAATTTATGGAATTCATATTATGTGACATATGGGGAGCTGCTCGCATGTGACGTCACAAATTTAAAACTTTGAAACCTCATAACTCTGTTATTCTTTGGCGGATTTTCGCCAAACTTTCATTAATTTGTTTCTCTCATTGTTCTGCTTTTATTAAAACCAACTTGATGTCAGGGTGAACCTTGCCTTTAAGAAAAATTGCGAACGATATACATCAGACATATTTACATGTATTTTCTAATTCTGCAACCAATGTTTGACAAAGTACAGATGTCAGTAAGTTGTTATACAGATCCTTAATTGCTTTTACCACTTGCTACGCTACTCATCATGCCGTTACTTTGAACTTGAATTGACATGCACGATGATATTTAAGAGTAAACAAAAATTTGTTAAATGCGTTTATTTGTGATTCACGATTGAAGACAGCATTCGCCTAACCCTCGGGGCAGATCAATGGTGATTTATCCTGAAAAGTACTGTTGCCCTTACGTTTTTGAGAAAGGAGTCATAAATTGACATCATTTTGATGACAATAATTTTTTTTCTGCGTAAGAGTTTCGCCAGACGTTTCACTCCTTTTCCTCTGGCACAAACACTGAACTATAGTTCAGTGGGCACAAAGCCCGTTCGTCATAGGCGGCAACTGACAAACAACTCCCCAAGTTTTCGTCGCCGTCAATCATCAAACGCGTCCAAGTTTCAGACTTGTAAAGAGTCTACGCCGCACTGTCGATCTACCTCGTTGGCTGTGGTCTGAGCAAACAAAAACATTCGACATGTCGAAAATACCAGGCGCTGATTGGTCGGACGTATCTGTCACAGCGCGCAACGGCGAGTCGCGATTCGCCGCACTTTTGATCTCATTTGAATATTGATGAGTTTGCGGTCTCTTTATCGCGGTGATGGATCTGTGGGCCACATAGCGTTCAAGCCACACAGGATCATTTGTTATTTTCAGACGGCCTGTTTTCTGATGATTTCTGATAAAAGATGAAAAATTATGCATCTCAATTATGGAAAACGGAAACGGATTTCATTGAATTTCAATTATTTATTTCACGTCTATAGAACAGGAAATGTTTACTACAGAGAAATCACAATGGGCCGCTAACGATAAAGCGATTTCAAGGGCAAAAGGACTTCTCATGTAGTTAACGGGCTTCGACTTGAAGTGATAATTTATTAAGAGACATCATATGAAAACAAGTTTCGCATTCATTGCCGTCTTTTATCGTTATCGAAGCCGCCACCTTTACGAGCCAAAAGATAGATTATCCTCATTTATTTGACTGAAAACGGATCGGAATTCGACAAAGTCCAGCGACCACATTTATTACGATTTACGAGTGATATTGCTCTTTCGGCACAATTTGGGTCGTTACTGGGGTCTTGAGGCGCGTATTACTCATTTTGTGAGAATAAAGTACGTATAATCCCCAGTAAGGATCGTCATTGACGTGACATCACGGTTGGAAATATCTGACGGTTACAGAGTTTGCCGATCATACGTACGGTACATATACATGTATTTAAAATAACATCTACTTGTATAATCTTGTGTTATAGGTTGGAACTCATGTTCAGAATTGTCAAACTTTACTCTGTGTTACATGATAGTGTTCGAATGAACTAAACACGCAAGACAAAAGCTTAAGACAATTATGTTGTCACTGGCAAAAGATGTACAGAGAAATATCGGTACAAAAATTAATGAGCTATATCTCCATGCTATAATACAGCAGCAGGCTATCGAGGAAAATTGAAATGATCGCTAATATATTTCACTCTTTAAAAACACATAATGATCGTTTTAAACCTCATTTTTTCGGAGCTTCAATTTTAGAACTTATCTGAGACGCTAGCATCATAGAGATGATCATATAGTTCAGATCTTTTTCTTAACTGGAAACAATGCCATTATGGGGAGTTTGACGGTTCCTATGAATATATAGTATTACTTGACATGAAACACATTACTTTTGCGATTTTACCGGAGGTTAGATCCAAACAGCCAACACTATCCTACCTCGATCAGTTCCGACATTTTGAGGGATAGAAGGCAATGGCGTAATGAGCGAAATCGTTTGGGGGTCAGAAACGGGGGTCAATAAAAGGTATATGTATTTGTGTGTGTGTGTGTGTGTGTGTGTGTGTGTGTGTGTGTGTGTGTGTGTGTGTGTGTGTGTGTGTGTGTGTGTGTGTGTGTGTGTGTGTGTGTGTGTGTGTGTGTGTGTGTGTGTGTGTGTGTGTGTGTGTGTGTGTGTGTGTGTGTGTGTGTGTGTGCGCGCGCGCGCGTGCGCGTGCGTGTGTGAGTGAGTGACTGTGTTATAACACTTAATTTACAGGTATTGAAGAACATTCAGCATAGAACATATTTACCCTCATACTATTGTAGTAGAATTCAGCTCAATTGAACATTCACAGTTACAAATAATTATGAAAAATGTCCATTCCAAGAGAGACAATTATGATTATTAAAGACAGAGATTGAACAAAATCTGTGCAATGTAATGAAGGCGAAGAAAAACAAATTTAGCAATATAACACTGTCTGTACCATGCTAATAAACTGTTGTTGTGTTTTGCTGTTGAATATAGTAACAGTCATGGAAAATATGCTTATGAAATACATAATTAACTATAATTTGCATCAATTCATGAAGGCATAAAAATAATTTGCTCATAAACGTTTCTTTGTACCATGATCAAAATTCATTTGGAGGGTCAAGCGCACCCCCAAAACCCCCACCTGTACGCCAGTGATAGAAGGGAAGATCGTGCAACATTTGATGTAAACTTCTCGCACATGAACACATCCCATAATAATGTATTGTTACGAGATAACGACTCCCCAGCGCCCCATATAGGATTTCAAGCCATGATTACATGAAACCCTTTCTTTTTTTGTGAGGGGGGTATGTATCATTTGTGATATTGAATTTGCATAATACTGGACCCGTTTGATGTACGCGTAGGCAGAATGTGCAGCCGCGGGGTAAAATGTACGTATAATAAGGAGGTTGGAAGTCAGACATCTGTATTCAAGGAAAGTATAGAGTAATAAGAGGAAGAAAACCATGAAGGTTTGAACAAATTTGGCTATTTTTTTTTTCAAATTCTAGAATAATTCACAGGTTTACAATAATTCTGCCAGTATCTGTAACAAAAGCGCAGAAATCTCATCTTATAGTTTTTGTACAAGAATTTGTAATCATATTCTCTTTTTGTAGTTGTTTTTTTTCAGGTGGAGGTAGGGTGTTCTTAAATGAAAATTGCGTATATTGACATACTGTGATTTCATGATTATCATGGACACTGATTACATTTCATATTCATCAATTTCTGAAAAATGGAAGCGTTGAGAGCGTGTGATTTTCAGGGCATGTGGCTATATAAAAACACAATAACATTTCTTAACATTTAGCAAAATTGGAATGAAAGCCATACATTCACATGCATTTAGGGATGCAGGACAATAAAAGATATAAAACAGTCAAAAATTGCGGCAAATATGGTCGAACCGTTCAAGATTCATGAATGTAAAGTTAATCGCCATGTAGAGGATTCTTATTGGCAACCCAACCACGTTTTAGATAAAAGTGTGGGGAACTCACATTTGATTATTTACACAAATTTTCACATGTTCTAATGTTTACGAACTATCCGATTTCCTCTTGCTTTTTGTACAAACGTGCATGTCCCCACAAAAATGATTCCAATGTGTTTCTGAAAGAATTTGATTACCTTTTCAATTGTAAATTGGTGAAAATTCGTGTACAAAACCAATGGGGATTTCTCCACACTTTCATCTCAAAATGTGGTGAGAGTTGCCAATTTCAGAATCCTCAATAATAACGATTCAATAAACTTTGGACATTCATGACTCTTGAACGGTTCAGTCAAATTTGGTAAACTTTCACCATTTGCTTCCTCTTATTATTACTATGAATGCAAACTGTCTGGGTTTCATTCACCTTTAATCAGCGGCGTAACAGGTGTCTGTTATCAGGGGGGCAGAGCCAAAAATTTCCGGGTAACTAAATCCAAAATGTGCGTCTTTCCTTTCATTTTTTCCGGTGGTTTGGTGGATTTTCTCGCAAAAATGTTATTGGGGGAGGGCAGTCTGCCACTGCATTTAATGCCAGTTGTTGGGGCCAAGTCACTACATAGTTCATTCTGACCAAGTTGTGTTTGGAGAAGCCCATCATGACACCTCCAAGAGAAGGTGAAGTGGCATTTTGTTCTGTTTGTCGTGGTAATGACACAAAAGAGCTTCTTCTCTCCACTCGCCCTTTTTATTTCGCGTTTTGTCAACAATGGGCTCGATCAGGTCTATGAATCGAAAAAGGTGTGGTTAAGTGTTAGGCTATAGCTAACAATGATAATGTACGAGGGAGGTGATGCGAACAAACTTGGGCTGACAGGACAGCCTCATTAAAAGCCGATAATTATTGTTGTTCACTCTTCGCGCCAACACTGGATAGACGTGATCAGGTCGCCTGTTTTTCGATCGATCCTAATCTTTTGAGCGCATTATACGCACTTCATTGAGACGACCGTAGAATCGATTCGTCAATATCTTCTCACCGTATTCAATCGATTTGGATATGACATGAATACGTAATTAATGAAAATCATTATTGATTTATTATCAACAACAACATTACATGATAACCATGTAATTAAGGTTATGGATTCACTAAAGATTTGTTTTCTGTAAATACTTCGAAAAGGTGCCCTCTTTTTGAAAAGTATGAAGAAAAATGAAAGTAGGATTTTGATGAAAACGCTCATTATTTTTGTATCTTTCCATGATGTTACTTGCAGCCTTCGTCATCGACACATCTCCGATGTCAATATAATTCGATATCGCTGTACTCGGAGCCGCGTTACGCGATGAAAAACTGGCCCCCTTTCTCGAGAAACATCCTAGAACAGGGAGTCATTCGTAAAATTTACACGTATAAAGTTAGTCTGGCAGCCAGACGTTATGAATTTAATACAGGAAGAGAAAGGGGTAGAGTTTAGAATTCAGACTAGTATAAAGTCGGTTTCCAGTCAGATCCACTTCGTATTTGGATCAGATCATATATTGGTCTGGGACAAGACTAGACCATTTTGTCAGTCACGACCATCATCATCTGTCCTGCACCAAACACGTCGAGGCAGGTATTCGTCAACGACGACTGCAAAAGGGTGAAGAAAATCTGCATGTGATAGTCTGGGCACCAGACGTTTTTCGTCATCATTCGTCATCATTAAAACTAAATAACTGCTGATCAAAGCTAACCAGTCAAAAACCCGACATGTGAACCTGGGCATGACTGTTGTTGTTATTGTTGTTGTTGTTGTTGTTGTTGTTGTTGCTGTTTCTTCGCAGAGGAGGCTGAACGATACAGGAGTGTTACTGCAAGCACAGACTACGATTAGACAACATTTCACATTGACTTGAGCCAAGACTATTATTGTCATTCTCTGTTTGGTATGGAAGTCATCGATATCTGGAAGTAGGCTACTACAGTAGTATACAGCACAGACCCTGATTTGTGCAAGGGGTTGCGCGGTCTGCAAAGCTGCAAGAGTGCAACCATCAGCAGGTGTATGACACTTCTACGGCGCCTGGAATCTAGACTAGAGAGATATGTATGTCGCACTCCCTCCTTCACTCAACTTGTCTCGGTTTTGAACTAGTGGATAGCGACGATTGACATGTGGCGCGCGGCGGCTTGCCTTTGAGTCTCGGTCCTCCGTTCACAACGCGTCACTCAGCGAGCGAGCCCGCCCCATCACCGGGCTGCTGTCGGCTCGTATATAGTCGGGCCGACGACAGGTTGGCTATGCCAGTAGCTACACAGATGCTCAGGCGGCTACGGAAGCAAGTCGATCGAAGAGAAGGCGAAGAAAAAAAACCTACAGATTTTTCCTCAAAGAGCGTATCCTGATGCAGACTTGCTTGGAATGCAGTTAGCCATTTGGACGACTTGCTAATATATGTTATGAGTTTAGCAGCCGATGACTTTATTTGAAACCATTGATAGACTATTACATTTAAAAAAAGTACCGGTATAACTGATTCACTTACACACATGTTTGAGTATTATGCCTAAACGGTGCCATGTTTTCGCCGAATAAAACTTGCAATTTTTGTGTAGTTGGATATTAGTTGGCGAAATCTCGTCTGCAAATTTTTAGCTGAGGTTGTCGAAGCTTGTGTAAAACATTCAAACAACACCCGCACAAACATTTCAAGCGATCATCGTTTCTTCAAACAAAGTTCGAGTGTCTCATGTAATTCTCCCTATCGCATATAGCCGATATCAAGCGATATCACCTCCCGATACCGATATCTGATCGATCGCTCTTGGGATGTTTACTTCCGGTTCGGGTAAATCGTACAGTCAAACACACATAACACGTCATTCGAACCTCGTCAAATTCATAATATTAATACCTCAAACCCAAGTAAACATGGATTGACCTGATGAACAACTTTTCAGAATGTCTGTGTGGCGATTAAAAGACTTTCTTAGTAGAAGAAATGTTCCTATGACCGGTAAACGAAGGAATGAACTCCAAACTCTCGCCAGGAAAGCCACGAATGCATGAGAGGAATACTATCACGCGCACGCCGATTCGGAACGTGAACGTCGGTGTGTGAAGACGGCCAATGTCTCCGTTCATGACCTAAATTAATAAATATTTTATGGACGAATGACTTGAAAAAAAAGTATTATTCGCAAGATAATAGGGAAAGATTTTGACACAATCCACGAGTACTTTAGCATTCGATGTGTATCGCGCTTGCGTAAACCGGAAGTTTACTTCCCGATAATTAAGGGTAAAAAAATAGAGCGCCACATGCGTTCAGATTCGAAGAGCTATATGCGATAGGGAGAATTGTTTCTATCTGTTTCTGCGTAATAGTTGCTTACAGCAATCAAAACTATTGAGTTAAGGCACTTCAATAATGAGTACAACCCTGACCAAACAGTAAATTTTGTGTCACTCATTTTAACGATCGGTTTCATCAAGTGATTAATTTGATGATGAACCGTTCAAGTAATACCTGGATTGATTACTGACTCATAATGAGGTTGATGTAACAAGAAAGAATGCGTGACTAGACAAAACTCCCCGGCAAATTCATTACGTTTGGTTTACATATCATCGATCAATTAAAAACGTGATCTGTGAACAATATATGTTTTTTAGTGGTTCGATTTTGGGAAACGTTTCAGAAATCCTGTTGGGTGAGACTAATGTAACGGGGCATGGAATGGATCGATTGTGTTGCCCGTCAATCCCCACGGGCTTTCTGCAAACCCGTTATATGATGACGTACCCTTGGTTTCCATGACAACGCCTTGATAAGCATGAGCCCTTGGCCACTTATATCGGCATTGGGGGAGCGCATGCTCGGACGGAAGGAGATTGCGCTAATTAGTTGTGCAAATGTTTCGCGGAGCTCGCCTTTGTGGCTGCCGACTGAATGGTTTCTAGCCTCAAGGCGGAGGTGATTATTATTCATAATAGCCGCCCTATTGAGGTCGGAGTTTCCCTTCTTTTCTTTGGCAAGCTCTCTTTTGATCGACGTGTGATTTCTGAGCCACCTCAGCAAGTATTCAGTTTCTTTTACAACCCGTTGTAGCCGTGAAAACCCTCAACAGGAACTTTACAGTTGTCTAGGGTCCCCTAGTTGCCGACACACACTCGAGTTACAGAGGGCTTGTGTAAATGAGGGACAAAAGCCTGCGTGAATTCCAACTCACAAGTAATCACCTAAGCTGGTAATTATCACCAACTATCTCTCTCCGACTGGATTCGTATTGTGCGCGCTCATCAAAGTAAGATGCCGCTGTTTAGTTGGGTCTTTATGTCCATCAAAGGCCTGCCGGCCTGGCGGCCCTGCCAATCATCGCCGTGGGTGGGTGGTGGGGCACGAGTCCGGGGCTAACGCAAACACACAATGCTCCGCGAAAACACCACCATGGGTAAAATTCGGCTTACATCTAAAAAGGAAGATATTAATTAGTTCTTCCACAAGCCAATTAAAGGGGGTAATTGGGTTTGTTTAGTCCAGAAAATTTACGAGTCCACTACAGCTGCCGCGCGCGATGACAATCCCAAAATCCCCCTATCCCGTAAGACACTATAGCGATCTCCATCAATCGTCGGGTCTCGGCTGGCTCCGACATCACTACCTCTCCGTGTCCTCCTCCGATTGCTCGTGTAATCCCGATCCAGCCCGCTTCACTCACCAAATGTGATGACGGATATATCAGCCGTCGCGAGAAATATATATTTCGAGAGAGATGTTGGATGTTCTGCCATTCTTCAACACTTTGCCCCCTAATCAGAGACTTTGTCACAACAACACTGATGTACGACCGGTCCAGTTTTACTCCGTCCAGCGTCATCACCCCAAAAATTTGTTGTTATTTTTTGTTTCTGTTAGGTGTGTTCTACAGAAAATCGTTAAACGTTATTACCCGCGTAAGTATCAGGATTCCGGAAAACTATCCTGTAGAAACAGACGCGATACGGTTTATTGATAAACCGTATCTGACGAAATACGGTTTCTCATAACCACCTTCCAGAGGTGTTATTGCAGTGTAATCCGTTTAACTTTTCTGTAGAACACACAGCGGAAAGCGTATCGGGTCTCTGGCGGAAGTAGGGTCACGCAGGTGTGTGTGTTGAAAATACGTGCCTGTGACTGCATATTTTGGACCAGTTCATATACACAATGCATTGCGAGGTCATATAGGTTGAATTTCCCGATTTCGCGTTGATGCGTTATTTGGAGCGCGGATCGCGAGTTAATCGGATTATTCGTTCTGTAGAAACAGGTTGGTTTAAAGGTTAGTGACATCATGGGAACACTTGAAATGCCTCAAGAACCAAATGAGTTGAAATATATACCAGCTGTTTCACTAGCAGATGTGGATCTCCCACCTGGAGGATTTGTCTGTAATTTGTTTACTTGAGGAGAATCAAGCATAAACATAGGAGTATCTTATTCTTTGCCGGGTAGGGAAAAATAACAGCCCTATAGAGAGCCACACAGCAGGTTTCCATGCTACTAGTGATATTGACATTGTTTGTTTTAGAATGAGTGAACGTTTGACTACAAGGATTTTCACAGGAGAAGCCTTGCATAGTTTACTTGATTCTAGAATAGTATCAGCCCAAGTTGAGGACTACCCCAATTCATGTCATTTACCTTTAAGGGCAATACGGTTTTCGATATCCGGAAAAGATAACGTTTCCACAATTTTTTCTGTAGAAACACGCTGAAAGATGAAAATAGCCATACTTACATGTACACTGTAAAAAAATACCGTATTTTTACGGTAAACCGGAGAAATAATTACTGTTATTCCAATGTAATTTTTACCGTAGACCAAATTTTACCTCTTTAAAAAAAAATAAGCATTTTACAGCAAAAACCGGTGAAATTACAATAAACCATAACAAATTAAGTTTGAAATCTTGGCAGCAAGTTGCCAGGAATTTACCATAAAAGTGTAATAGGCCTACGGTTAAATTTTTCAAACAGTTTTTGTTGAAATTATATCGATCAGCAAAGACTCAATACTTACAACATAAAATGCTCGGACGTGAATACAACGAAAGTATTATACGGAAAAGAATGTTTCCTCTTTTAAAGCATATGGATAACAATGTTTCCAGTTTTTAAAAAAATCTGAGTTACGTGATTCCCATGCAACCAGTGTCTCTGATACGGTCCAAAAATGAAGCCCTGAAAAATTAACAGTTTAAAATGATCAGAATAAGTGCTTTGAAAAAGTGAAAATCATTGAGAGACCATTCCAGCTTCCCCCATAGACTGCTGTGTTGCAGAATTTCTCATCAGCTGAGAACAATTTTATGTGCCAATTCGGATCTGCCACATATATACTATTGACAGCATAACTGTCCAAACTTTTGTGTTCTAGGGTGTTTATTTTGTCCATTTCAAACACTGTCAGATATGTCAGATAGCCAAAGTTCGACAAATTTTTTTAAATGGGTCTTCCACAATGCTTATATTAGCGTCTTTAAAATCGTGATCATGTTGTCGGCCGCTCTCTCATCGCGGAAATGATAGGTCAGCGAATGCATATTGAAAAAAAGCCGAATCGCTCCCAAATTTATCCAAACACCTGTCTTTCTGAAACACGCAATCAGAACATGCATTATTATTGTCGGCTCTTTGATAGTCTGATAAATGCCGCCAACCAATCAGTGAACAAAGGAGGGATCCTCCGTAAAAATATCTGGATTATGCAAAACAGATCAGTTTTGATTCCGGATATTGGGTAATGTGCATGAGATTGATAATGTGATTGATGTCGAATTTGTGCACTGTCAAATTAGAATGAAATAATTGTATTTTAAACTAGTTCCATCATCTAGTGGCTGAATCGTCCTTGGAATTCAGTTCTGGCCTTTCTGCCATCTTCTCCTTTTCATTTTCTTTTCCTCTTTTTCTCCTGTTTCTTATTCTTGGTCTCTTCTCGTTCCCTTGTCTTCTTTTCGTTTGTGTTCGTTTTCATCTTTATTGGGTGACATTCTGAGGTGGTTTTGAAAGTGTTCATCTTTCAGGTAAAAGATCGATTTTTAGCCACGAATCTTATACAGTCAAACCTGCTCTTAGAGGACCAACCTGTATTAGAAAGACCACTTTTCTATAAATACAAGTTAGTTTCCCATGAAAAGTACCTCTCATTGAATACAGACCACTTTCTGTGTCTTGTCTGTATATAGTTTTTGGTCGGACCAGATTCACCCCCATAAGGTCGGCAACTGTATACGACATGCGCCGATCCCGAGTTTTCGTGAAAAGGGGTATATTTTAGGGGCTCAGTTCTGGAAAGAAATCCGCGAAAAAAAAATGTTGAACAGTTGAAATAAACGAATCTTCTGTAGCATTCTTTCCTCAATACATTTGTATTTAGGGGTAGTTTTCACATCTTTCCCGTACAATCCTGATAGTTGAAAAGGTGCTGAAATTGTGGACACTCACCTCGGCTTCACTTCCTTCATTTCAAGTATACGCCAATATGGGATAATTTTGCTAGCTTCCTCTTCAAAAACCTGCTGGTGTGTGTGGGGGGGGGTAGCTAATTTTTTCGAATTTTCCCTTCCAAAAAGCCCGTGATACGTGGGTAATTTTGCTGCGCTTCCCTTCCTAACCCATTTCTGGATACATATAATTATAATATATTTTCTAGAGGGCGGGATCAGACACGTTTTGTTTATTGATATAAATCTTTCACTGTATATTATTGTCATTGCCAGACATAAAAAAAATCAAATTACTAGAAACAAATATTCAAAATGACATGTTGCGATTTTTTAATTGTCGGGTATATAGCCTATATCCTTTTGTATCCAACGAACTTTCCTGTTTTAGCTAATTTAAAAAGAAAAATGGAAGGCGTTCAGCGTGTGTTATTTTTCAGGGCATTAATATGATAGAGGTAATGTATAGAGGTCTATCTGAAAATGGGCGAGATTTTTGTTTTTACTATTTACTAAACGATACCACTGCCTTCAGTTTGGACAAGTCCCCCCCCCCCCCGCACTGCCCCCCCCCCTTCTTTTTTTTCCAGGCCTTCATTCGTTTTAATATTGCTTATTGATGTGAGGCTGCTGCCTGCAGATTTCTTTTTCAATTCATACTCATTCCCCACAATTCGACAAATTCAAATTTTTGGTTAATTATATCAATTACAAATCTAGGAAATAATCATCATCATTATTATTTCTAATAATTTATATAAATACTCTCAAATAGATTTCTGCTTCCTGTAATGGTCAATTATTACTGAATTGTTGAAAATGTGTATATACTATGTACTATCAAATTGTTTATAGACAATGAAAAAAAACAATACTGCAATTGTATTAAACAATAACATTTATATAATGTATCATTTGTTTTTGTATCGTTATGTGATGGTTTATGAACTTGAAATGTTTGAATTATATATTGTCACTGACATAGTGTAAAAACTTTAATGATATGATTATTGACTTGATTTTGTAATTATTGTTAATTTTGATATGGTTGAAAATACAGAAATAAAAACCAAACTGAAACGTGAAACAACTGTAATAAATATTATTTTGCTTTGTTGCCAAGGTTTGAAGCCATCCAACTGGATGATTGTATTCACGGTTTCTAGGTTGGCAAATCCAAAATATTGTTTCACAGTTTGTTTAAATTTCAGTTCTTCTTTGTTTTTCGCGGTCTGTTTTCTTTCCTTGTTTTGTGATATTTTAGTGTGGTGTGGTCACTGCAACACCAATGGCTGTTCCTTGTGCGATGAAACGTCATGAAGAAAAGGGCCGTTATTGGGTTTGGCACCCCTATTCAAGATCCCTCGAGCAAATCACAATAATTGTTCACATTGTTTGATATTTGTGTTACATTTTTGTCTTTGCTTTGTTTTATTTTGTTTCCGTTTTGTTTTTCTTGAGATTCTTATTTTTATGTCTTGGTTTTTAGTTATTGTTTTGGGTGGTTCCTTTATGGCACTTGGACTCCATTATTTCTGTATAAATCCAAACCGAACTTAAAAGTCTAATCATAGTTACTGAAATTTGAGTTTCGTTTTTGTCTTTGTATATATTCCATTTTCTTTTCCTTTTTTCTATTATTTCTGGTTTGTTTTTTAGTTTTGAGAATTTAATTGTTTGGATTGAATGTTAGGGATGTTTTGGCTTTTCAGATGGATGGTGGTATACGCCGCGTTGCATTTAAAATCCTCCATTCCGCCATTCAAAGTGTATAATCTATACGCCATATGAGGAAGCAGCATTTAAAGGTATATTGGCTAACATTTACCACAGTTAAAAAAAATCTGAGCCGCTATTGATTCCCCATGCTACCAGTGTCTTTGATGAGGTCTAAAAATGAAGCCCTGAAAAAAATTGTATTTCAAAATGATTATTTAGTGCTTTAAAAAAAGTGAAAATCGTAAGTTGACCAGATTCACTTGCCCATTTCCTCCCATAGACTTACTGGTGTGTACACCTAGTTAATAAAACTCGCCCGAGTTTTATTGTTTATTCATGTATAACTTGCCATTGCAGTTGTAACTTTCCAAACTTGTTGCGGCACATGATTGTCGCCACGTCACAAATTGGAGGCGGCGACAATTTGTGCTCGCAACAGACGCTGCATTTTTTTTTACCACACTACTGACAACCATAATGCATTTTGAAGGCAAGGGCGTAGGCTGGGCTGCACTGTGGCACGTGCACCCCCCCCCCCTGCAGAGCCATTAGGAGTTCCACCCTAATAGCCCCCAAAAAAATATATAACAAAGAAAGAAAAAAAAACTCCAAAACAAAAACAAAAAACAACAAGGGTGTAGGCTGAGGTACACCGGATGCACGTGCACCCCCCCCCCCCCTCGCTGAAGCAGAGGAGTTCTGCCCCTGGCAAGCCGAAAAGAAATTTGCAGCACCTTTTTCTGCTTTCAACGCCTGATTTTCTCAAACTTGAGTTCCACCTCCTAAAGATGTGCACCTCCCCGTTCCACTTTCCCACAAGATGTGCACCTCCCATGCCCAAACCAGCCTACGCCTTAGAAGGCTTGCAGAATCGTGTCGGCTGACACAATTCATGAGCGTTCCTACATGAACTTGTATCCTGTACATCTTTAAATTGGCTTTAAACCGGAATAATGGCGGACTACTAACCCATGAGGGCTTCTAGACCTTTTTAGCAGATCCGGAATCAACAACATGATAGTATCACCATTTTGTCGTTAAATCGCTCGTCCGTGTTTTTGTTCTCCGGGCTCGCAACAGTTTTGTCGCTACTTCTAAAAAAAACGGTGTCGAGGAAAATGTTGAAACATTACGAGACAACAATGTTGATCGGCCACTATTTAGCCAGCTTTATCGCACACTTTCACCATACCGCAACCACTAATGGAGATACAATTCGAACTTGATTTCTCTCCT
>JZLH01S0469733.1:5198-15198 GCA_001188425.1 Eucidaris tribuloides | reverse complement strand
GTTAGCGCCGAAAAAACGCCCCCAGCGTTCAGTAGCCGTACACGACGACCAGCGCGCTTCCGGTATCACTGAGAGTACACGTTTTTCGCCAGTAGAATTTTGGAGGACTCTATTCCTCTTCTATTTCGCTCTTCCTGCACACTTTTTGACGTGCCGGAGATCGATGGGTCCTCCTCAAGATGTTTATTGTTCGTCCCCGGGCTGATGTTTCTAGCGACAATTTCATATCGCTTGTTATTTAGCTAACCTATAAGAAATGACAAGACGGGATGAAAATTGAGAAAGATATGAAAAGTTATCAGACTGCTAGTCGGTTCATTGTGGTATAGGCTAGATGTCCTGTCAACCACACTGCTGTCATTACCGTATGAAGCTCCCTCTGCATGAATTATGATGCTATACATACTGCTGACACATGTTGCAGTTATTACTTATCATTATATTTGCATATATTATATGCAAATATAATGATAAGTAATAACTGCAACATGTGTTAAGTACATTTATTACATTTGCATATTATAAATTTGCATATTATTATATTTGCGTATTACTACATATCTGAATATTATTATGTATTTGCATATGATCAAATATTTTCAATATTATCATATTTCCCTATTATCATGTTCGCATATTACTCTATACTTGCATATTATTAGATATTGCATATTATTATATATTGCATATTATTATATATTTGCATATTATTACATATTTGCATATAACTACATATTTGCTTATTATTATATTTGCATATTATCATATTTTACTTACGCAAAAATTGCTTAGCGTTGTACAATTGTTTCTTCGGTAGAATTTTAATTACAATTATCAGTAATGTATTCTTTGTTTCTATTTTGTTTCGCGATATATCATGTTGTGTTATAAAAGGATATATAACGTTGTGTAATTATACATGTATTACAATGGAAAGTTATATTATTTCTGCCGTGTAAAGTTCAAATGCGTATGTTAAATGTATTATTATGTTATGTTATATTACGCCATGTTATGCTATATTTATTATGTTATGTTATGTTATGTTATGTTATGTTATGTTATGTTATGTTATGTTATGTTATGTTATGTTATGTTATGTTATGTTATGTTATGTTATGTTATGTTATGCTATGCTATGTTATGTTATGTTATGTTATGTTATGTTATGTTATGTTATGTTATGCATGTTATGTCATGTCATGTTATGTTATGATAAGTTCATGTAATTTGTTATTCTTGTAATTAATAGTTTGTTTCTTTCTTTACATTCCCGTCGTGGACTGAAAATATGCCATTAATTTTAAATTCAATTAGGGTTGATATCTACGTGCTAAGGCGCTCAAAGTGTTGATGACTCGATCATCGGCTCAAGACGCTAACAAGGATACTGCATGCACTCCTGTTACGCAGTTTTTAAACAGGATAGATTCGGTTTATATGTTGATTCTTGAAGCAATTTAAGCCCTTTAGCCATAATTATTGAAAACAAATGTCTTTGGGGGGCCGTGTTTTATGGGATCATCATTATAAAGGCCGCTTCACTGTCATTGCTTCTAAGCGCCAGCGCGCAGGTAGAAGGAAAGATGCAACAGAAATTGAACGCAAGCAACAAAGTAAACCCTTTTTCAAAATCTATAACCTTTAAGATGAAGCGGGGTTGAGTACATAACGTGTGAGCAAGGATCGTTCCTGCATAGATTGACTAAATCTGTGAGAAAATGTGTTGATCCGTCAAGTCATGATCGACGGTGGAGCAATCTTTAATCGGCAAGTCACTTGTTCAAAATTCAACAAGGCGTCATTGGCGGGCCCGGGGTGTGAGCAGGATTTTGACAAATTCTGTTTCTGGTGCATGATTAATCGCTATTTATGTTAATCATCTATCGTTTGATCCTCTCATACGTCCTTTGGCACTTTTTGCATATTTTACGCTTCGGTGAGCGCAATTTAAAAAATTCCACCCTTTCTCGATTTTGAAATTGTAAAATCCATTAAGTTTACTGCAAAAAATTTAAATCCAATTTTTTTCAGCAAAATGTATCTTAAAGACACTATATAACAGTGTGGAAGCCTTATTTAAAAAATTGTCAAACCTTGCTTTCTGACATATCTGATAGTGTTTGGATGGACAAATAAACACCTTAGAACACAAAAGTTTGGATAGTTATGCTGTCACTGGTACAATATGTGCAGATTCAAATTGGCACATTAATTTCCTATCGGGCGATAGAAAATTCTGCAACACAACAGTCTATGGGGGAAAGCTCGAATGGTCTCTCAATGATTTTTACTTTTTTAAAGCACTTACTGATCGTTTTAAACTGCAATTTTTTCAGGGCTTCATTTTTAGACCATGTCACAGACACTGGTAGCATGGGGAATCATGCAGCTCAGATTTTTTAAACTGAAAACACTGTTATACAGTGCCTTTAACGTTTTGTACGAACATAAGAGGTTGTAACCATGACATGGTTGAGTGAGCACACTTTATAAATAAAGGAAAAAATTTCATTATTTACCATAATTTTGGCATAAGAGATGACTCATGTGACTTTTGAAAAGTGGTATTTTCACCTTTAATGCATGCTCATTCATGCATGACCCAACGGACCAATCGCATTTTCACACAGAAGTTAGTCAATGAGTGTAGGAACACTTTTGCCAAATTATTTTGCACAAACTTGTTTTTGTTATGGTATGTTGAAAAGGGGGGTAGTTACTTTTTTTGTTGTGTTTATATTTATCTTATAATACCCACATTCTGATGACATGACATTGTAAGCAGCCACTATACAAAGTTGTAAAGTGGCTCACAATTTTCAATGTTTTCTAATATTTGTTGATGTTTTAATCCAAACAAAATACAAGTGTTATTGAAAAACCTGTCATTCTTTAGTGAAAAAACGTAACTGTTCAGAATTATAAACAGTAGCAACAACTTTAACTTTGATAAGCAGGCCAATTATGTCATTATGGTTCATTACTTCAAACAAACTGGGGAAATATAAGGATATTTGTATTTTAAAAACCCGGAAATGTGTCAAATATAGGAATTCATTATACCTGCCTACTATTTATTTCAATCATGTGCCTTTCAAATATGACCTGCTGGGGTTTTGCAAAGAGGAATTATTTTCTTATGGATTCTATTGGATCTATTGGTCGCACATTTGGCGCGCTTGTGCAGGTCACATTTGAATGGCACAAGATTGTAGTACACAGTTGGTAGTCATAATGAAGGCTTATGGTAACCTTATCCTGATTTTTCCTTGTTCGTTTGAGGTTTATGAACTATAATGACTTAACTTACCTGCGTAACGAATCTTAAATGTTGTTGTTACTGTATAAAATTCTGTTTCGGTAAAGAATAAAGTCTCATCAGATTTATAAAAAAAAAACACTAGTATTTTGTTTGGATTAAGACATCAACAAATACGGGAAAATATTGAAAATTGTTAGCCATTTCACAACATTGTAGTGGCTGCTTACAAGTCATTATGGCATTTATCGCCCATTTTGAAAATTGCCTAGGGATGGAGTTTAAATTGGTGAATCTGACCTACACATTTGACATCAACTAATAGGTAACTCTGAAAAACTTGACCATTTCTCACCGTATCATGGCTATGAAAAGGTGAATATATGGTATAACATGGCATTTGGCAGCTAATTAAAAAGCGCCCACTATCAGGACTACAGTTATTTGATAAATCTGACCCCTCTATACATTTGGCATCAACAAAATAGGAAAATATTTTTAAAAATCGGGCCATTTCACCCCATATAGTGGATATTGAAATGTCATTTTAATGTATTAAATGATATTTGATGGCCATTTTGGAAAGTGCCCTCTATCAGGAATACAACTTATTGATGAATCAGACCATTTTATACATTTGATATCAACCAAAAGGGAAACTCTAAAAACTGGGCCATTCCACCCCATATAATGGCTAGGAAAACAACATTTTAAGGTATTATATGGCATTTGACAGCCATTTTGAAAAACGCCCTCTATCAGGAATACAGTTAATTAAGGAATCTGACCACTCTACACGTTTGACATCAAAATATATAGGAAAACACTGAAAATTGTTGTAATTTCACCCCAAAATATTGCTATGAAATCGCTATTATATGGTATTACATGGCATTTAGGCGGTCATTTTGAAAACGCCCTCTAGCGAAAAAAAGTGCCGGGGTAGAAAAAGTCTACCCTCACTTTTGTGTTATGTCTGATGGTCTAATCAATGTCTGTGGTGAGTAACTTAGGGTACATTTCATGCACACGGGAATCCACCTAGTCAATGGACTAAAAGTAAAATAGGTTCAACTTTACTTAAAAAGGTGCAGACCAATGTCACACTGGAAGCTCCTTTCAAGGTGCAAAACTTCGCACCTTTCAGACCTTTAAAGGTGCAAAGTTGCACCTTTCAGCCCCCAGTGTGACATTCCTAAAGGTGCAATGTTGAACCTTTTCCAAGTGTGTACAGTAAAATAATGATACGTTGAATGCTTTCTTAACGCCAGGAATAATGATGCCACTTTAAGATTACTTGTCTCCGACATGTGGGGCGTCCTCTTTTCTCGACTTGTAATCAGGGCCCAAACCTCTCTGCATATCTGAAAAAAAAACTGGGTTGAACTTCGCCAAGATTTCCCCTAACACACTCAAGGTGGAGACGAACTGGCGAAGAAGTGATGATATTCCTGGCTCAAGAAAATACATTCATGACAGAATGAGAAAAAACTCCCAACCTCGTACTTCTGCTTCCTCCGACTGTGATTGAAGTAAAATGAAAATTGCAAAATTAAAAGTAAACACGTGAAGCGGGTCTTTGCCCGTTCGCACTTCTCGTGCACATCGTCGGCAAACCCCCGGCGCCTGCAGGCGCTGTGTCCCGCTAGGCTACGGCTTTTGCAGGAACTTACTAGCGCGACGACGAATTTAATATTCTGTTCTCTTACCAAGACACCCACTAGTGTTCGCATCAAATCCGAGCAAGAGCGCCGCAATAAATAGTTGGTTTCTTTCCTCTTTAATCCTCCTCTATGCATAAATATCGGATCAGTCAAAACGATTATTCTTTTCCCTATCCTTTGGGGGGACTTAAAATGGCAACAGACCCCGACGGCGGCGGAAGACTCACAAACAAAATCGCCCGAAGACAGATATTGGTTGTAAGAAGCTAACGGCATGTTTTAAATGCAAAAGGTTTTTAGCCTCGTTCTATTATTATTATGATTCACGCTACAAGGATTTCGGAGATTACCAGCCTGATAATTCCAATATACACGCAGAAGTCAAGCCGCTTTCGCCTTGCTGCTGTACGCCATCTTCTTATAGCTTTCGCAGGCTGTTTTCCAGTTCTAGAGATGAAACATGTTGATCTAGATACAAATTGTACTGTTTTCCTATAAAGACACTGTGTAATATTGTGGAAGCCTTATTTTAACAACCTGTCAAACGTTAATATCTGACATACAGAATAGTTTTTAAAGGACAAAAAACGCCCTATAGAACACAACTTCAGACAGTTATGTTGTCACTATCAAAATGTGCATAGAGCTCAATATCGGTACATTAATTCAAGGACAATGATATGCATAAGAACCAAGTAAGTTGAAAAAAATCTACCAATGAATACACTAACGTATGTGGATATCTTGGCAGGAAGGATTTGTCTTTGATGGGTTTATTTGATGAGAAACAAGCACGAATATATCAGTAATGAATTAAAGTATGACCCTGATAGAAACTGAACCTACAGTGTGTCTCAAAAATAATTGTGCAAGTAAAAAGCGCCCTCTTTGGTAATAATAAGAACATTTATGTGACGTCATGCTTACATTACCATTAAGGGCATAGTCTTAGCTTTCAAATGCCGTTTGTTCTGTTCAGTTTGCTTGTTTTAATTCTGAGATATGTTTAGTTTAACACGAAAAGGTAAAATCACAAATGTGCCACTTTTACTATATACAGCCAATAATAGCATCAGGCCCTCTTCCCGTAAAAGTGACATAGTTGTGATTCCCCCATTTTGATTTGACAAGATATCTCGAGATCAAAACCAGCAAATTGAACAAAACAAACAGCATCATAAAGCTAAGGACGTTGCCCTTAAAGTTGTCGTAAACATGTGTCACAGCAATATTTTCTAACTGTCAAAGAGGGCGCTTTTCTCTTGAACAATTTTTGAGACGTGTTGCAGCATGTCTCAAAAAATTCTGCAAGTAAAAAGCGCCCTCTTCGGCAATTAGGCAATACACTGGTGACATGGTGCTTACATCAACGTCAAGAGCAAAGTCATAGCTTTCAAATGCCATTTGTTTTGTTCAATTTACTTGCTTTAATCTCGAGATATAATGTAAACAACAGAAGGGTGGAATCACAATTGTGTCAATTTTACATGGGTTTTTTAGTAAAAGTGGCGCAATTGCAAATTTAACCTTTCTTATTTAGATTAACATATCTCTAGATTAAGACAAGCAAATTGAACCAAACTAACGGTATTTGAAAGCTCAGACTATGCTCTTGACGATAATGTTAACATTATGTCACGAGAGTATTTTTTAATTGCCAAAGTGGGCGGTTTTCACTTGCACAATTTTTTTTTGAGACACACTGTATATACAAAACTGTGCAACGAAATAACATGTCTGTCACCGCAAATACTGATGGTAATTCTTTAAAAACAACTGAACATTTAACCACAAAATTTTCAGAGCAGAATTCTTGAATAGTTTCCTTGGTTGTGGAACAATTTTATTCTAAAATGCGGACTGTTTCTATTATGTTAATTCCCTTTAATATACTGGGGACAAAATTCTATAACAAAGCAGTTTATGTGGGAAACTGTGATAGTCGCTTATTGATCTATTTTTTTTAGATTAATAAATTATCGTTTTGAACATCAGTTTATTCATTTTTAGGCATTATCAAAGATATAGTAACATGGCGGATCATGTAACTCAGCTTTTAAAACATTGTTAAACATGTTAAACGATTCCTTAAGATTTGAAAGCCATGTTTCGAGATTGAAGACGATGAGATTGTATAAATACTTAAAACATAAATAACCGCACTATTTTATATTTGTTTCTTACTTTTCTTGCTTGGGTCTCCGCCAAGATAGCTCGGTATAGTTTGTAGTTGAATTAAAATAAGATATACCACAAAGCTCATTTCATCCCAGATAAAATTGACGTAAAAATGCCACAAGACGACTCCCAAAATTGTAGTTGTTTTCATCTCTCTTTGGTGTTTCACGTTTTCGAAATTCATTTTTGTTTTCGTTTTTATTTATCATTCCACAACACAACTTCTAATTTTTTTTTTTTAATTCTGGAAAACTGAAATAAACCCCAGGGGCCCAGTGTCATTACAAGGTGTACACCATGCGCGTGTGAAAAAAACGAGTAAAAAGGGTTGTTTTTCACGGTCATGCGATGTACTCGCGTACATTGAAAAGGGTATCAAAATCGCCAAAATCAGGAAAAAAGTGTATACTTTTAACAGAATGTTACTTTGAAAGGGTATCTTTTCAGACTTGAATACTTGTTTAGGGTATTCTGAGATGGACAGATAATTACTTGTTTAGGGTCCATTTTGAAAGTTCATACACGCGCATGGTGTACACCTTGTACTCGCCCCCCCCCCCGGAAATAAACATACACTTGAAATGTATATGATACAAAAGGTATATCCTCACGTAGTAACATAATCTTAAGGAAGGTTAAAGAGGGAAATGGACATTTGCGAGCATATTTGCACAAAACTTCTGTTTATGAAAATACACAGCGGTGATGATTACAAATACGCAAGTTCGTCATACACCTATTGTTTTCGTTCTTATTTCGCACTCTGTCACCTCTGACAGACAAAGATGTACGCCAAAGCGTTATCAATAATAGTTTCAGCCATCAAACTAAAACGAAAGGCCCTTTAATTCAACTGATCGCTGTCTATAATTTTTGTTGTTCGGCACAAAATGTAGAAAGCCATAAATGAAATGTCGTGGATGAAAGACAAATAGAAAGTTGTCAAGACTCTGTTTGCCAATCTCTCGATGTGATTCGTGTCCGACAATCGATATGACTTCATGTATTATGCAATAGGAAGGAAGTCCGCCATTTTGAAAATGGATTGGTGATCAAACCTCCGATATGAGGGGCCGGTGGTATTTGTCATTTAGTATCTCGTTATTTATGAAATGTATGACCAGTTTGGAAGAGATTAAATGACCCGGCTGCAACCGAAATGCATGTTGATTTCTGTTGATGCCTATTGGTCTGTACATCACCAAATCACTAAATGTTTTGTGAAAATGTGCATAAAATATTTTTAACATTTTACAAACATTTTTCTGCACCCTGCTGAGCCCCATTTGTATAAAAATAAATAAATCATCTTTATCCATATTCCAGTTGTGACGTCACCATCATGTAACACTTGAGCTAAACAACAGACAGAGTTCGGTGCCTTCACATTCTTTGATGTTACTATGTACACCTGCCTACAAATGCATCAAATTTTCACACAACCCCTCTGACAGCTTTGGAATAAAAAAAGTCCTTACTAGGTCAGAAAGAAACATTTGCAAAGAAACATAATTATGATGTTGTTGGAAGCAGGTGTACATAGTAATAGCAAAGTATTGGAAACAAAATAACTCTGTTGTTTACCTCAAGCGTAGCAGGATGATGACGTCACAACTGGAATATGAATAAAGTGGAAGTTTTGGTTTATAGAGGTTGGAGCTTAGCAGGGTGCAGAAAAATGTTTTAAAACGTGTTTAAAAATATATACACACTAAGAAAAATAGGCTCAACTTTGCACCTTTAAAGGTGCAGACCAATGTCACACTGGGAGCACCTTTAAAAGTGCAACTTTGCACCTTTCTGATAGGTGCAAGCCGAAGGTGCATTATTTTCGTCCTTTTAAGGTGCAAACTTTGCACCTATAGGCCGTGTTCGTAATATATTCAAATCCCATGCATACCTTTTAAACAAAGGGTTTTTTGACAGCCTGAAAGCTTGTCTGAGCTTGTCCGACATAGAAAATAATATAATGTATGCAAGTTGCATTTTCCGTATCAAAATTGTATTCATAGAAACAGATGGTAGAAATAGCTCACACCAGGCTTCGGAAGAGAAAAGCATCCATAAATTTTCATAAATGTGCACCTAAAAGGTTCAAACTTGCAAACATAATGGAGTGGGGCGAGCGCTCAACCGTGAAAGGTGCAGAATTGCTCGAATACCGCGGCAGAAATTGCTCTGCACCTATTTCCGCAAAGTTGCACGTTCTGTGCACCTTTATTTTTTAGTGTGTATACTGTAATTGAGTTGCATGGGCCGTTTAAGCCTTTTAAGTGTTTATTATGTTCTTGTCTCGCCCTATAATCCCAGGATAGTCTAAACTTGGACTAGGGCCCCGGGAACGTTATTTTTTTTTTTTTTTTTTTTTTGTGTCTGGGGGTGCTGTAGTATCCAAAGCTTCCGCCCCCAGGGGCCTACGGAACATCTCATGTAATTATAATTTTCTAAGGGGTGCTGTGCCCTCCTAGAAGAAAGTAGGGGTGCTGCAGCACCTTCAGCGGCCAGCTCTCTCACACGTAAAATGCATAGAAGAATCCAATGCACTGCAACACCTTCACAAGTTGGGATAGCATAGGTAGGGATAATACAAGGAGCAATGTATGAACATATAGGCCTACTAGGAAGAAAAGGAATGAAAATTATCAAACGATTTCTAATGCAAACGAGTGAAGGAAACAAAGACTGATAGACCGAAATCTACGAATACAGATTGGAGAAATACTGAGAAATGGGTGCCAAATAAGTAGGCCTAAATAACACACACACACACACACACACACACACACACACACACACACACACACACACACACACACACACACACACACACACACACACACACACACACACACACACACACACACACACACACACACACACACACACACACACACAC
>JZLH01S0469534.1:44443-63366 GCA_001188425.1 Eucidaris tribuloides | reverse complement strand
AACCCCATTCCAATATCATGAACTATCAAAAAATGGCAATTTATGGAATTTATATTATATGACATATTGGGAGCTGCTCGCATGTGACGTCACAAATTTAAAACTTTAAAACCTCATAACTCTGTTATTCTTTGGTGGATTTTCGCCAAACTTTCATTAATATGTTTCTCTCGTTGTTCTGCTTTTACTAAAACCAACTTGTTGTCAGGGTGAACCTTGCCTTTAAGAGACCTAAGAATGTAGAATATCAATTGTGAATTATTTCAACTGTCAATATCAAGACTGTAAATACAACTGCACATACCCCATTTTATAATAAATTGATCTTTGACCCCTAAGGGTCAACAGGAGTCAAATCTAAAAAGTACGCCGAGTTGGAAAATAACTCTGTATGTGATATACTTCATTCCTGGAAAATGCTTGATCGAAAAGTGCTCAATTTATACCAGCTTAGCAGCTCTACAATTTATTCATCTATCATTTGTATAATGTTGTAATTTTAATGACTCAACACAGGTGTACCTGTGTGTTGAATCACAAACAAGGCAAAATCAAATTAAAATCAACAGAGTAAACCAGGTTCCACAGATAAATTATACCTATATTCTGAATCGATGCAGAGATATATACACAATGTGCGCTGCAAATGTCTGAATGTGCAAACCCAATGCGCATTGTTGCATAGTACCTGGCCTGCTTGAACTGTGCGTACAAAATGCCGTCATGGCTGATACTACTTTACGAACTTTGAAGCGTGATAACTTTTGTTGTAAGTATGCAATCAACTTGTAATTTTCACACAATATTGACAATAGTCAAAGACACTTTTTTTTAGAAAGTTTGAATTCTTTTGAGTTAATATTCTTAAAAATAATGGCAAAATATGCATATATGTAAATTCAAAGTTTCACAAAAATTGATTAAAAATGTTGTTTTTGACCCAAAACCACCCCCAAAATTGCGTCATATCCAATAAAATGTGGTTTCATCTTGTAGAAAATTTAATTATCTTTAATATGAAATCATATTTGCGGTAAAAGAAGGTTTTATCAAATATTTATCTTCAATATTGCCCAACCACCTAAGGAATTTCAGCAAAAAAGTTCATTGACCTCCTGTGGCCCCCATGGGGTTAATTGGACTGGGCTCCCCCTTTTCAATTTAATCTTTTGATATGTACTTGACATGTAGAAAGTTTGGTGCTTTTATCAAAAAGTGCACAATTCGGCCATAAAAGGGAGCTTAGCCGCTGGACTATGTATAGAGGGGTCAAATTCAGCAAATGAATGTATTCTCGATAGAGGGCGCTTTCCAAAATGTCTGTCAAATACCATTTAATACATTAAAATGACGTTTTCCTAGCCATTATATTGGGTGGAATGGCCCAGTTTTTCAGATTTTCCGTATTGGTTGATGTCAAATGTAAGGAGGGGTCAGATTCACCAATGGCCCAGTTTTTCAGATTTTCCCTATTGGTTGATGTTAAATGTAAGGAGGGGTGTTGCGGCACAAATTGTCGCCGGCGACAATCTGTGACGCGGCGACGATTTGTGCCGTCAAGTTTTAAGCAAATCGGCACAGATTGTCGCCGGTGACAATTTGTGACGCTCTTGCTGATCCTAATTTTTTGCCTCACTGGCGACAATTTGTGCCATGAAAAAAAAACCTAGCGGCACATATTGTCGCCACTCACTAAAAGTGAATGTCTGTTTGTATGTCTGTTCGTGTGTGTATCTTTGTGTCAATGTCAGTGTTTGCTTGTATGATTGATTGTGTGTCTGCTTGTGTCTGTGTGTCTACGTGTGTATGTGTCCGTTTGTGTGTCTGTATGTGTCAGTGGCTGTATATGTCTGTGTGTATCTGTGTGTCTGTATTTGTCTGTGTGTTTGTCTTTGTGTGAGTCTGTGTGTCTGTTTGAATTTCTGTCTCTGTGTTTGTCTGTGTCTGAATGTGTCTGTTCGTGTGTTTATATGTGTCTTTACATTTGTATGTGTCTGTGTGTATATGTGTCTGTATGTGTCTACTCTGTATGTGTCTGTTGTCTGCTTATGTGTCTGTGTGCTGTGTGTTTGTCTGTATCTGTCCGTGTGTCTGTATGTATGTATGTGTGTTTGTGTGTGTCTGAATGAATCTGTTCGTGTGTCTCTATGTGTGTGTGTCTATGTCTGCACGTGTCTAGTCTGTATTTGTCTGTTGTCTCTTTGTGTGTGTCTGTGTGTTTGTCTATGTGTTCGTGTGTCTGTATGTTTGGTTGTGTCTAATTGTGTGTCTGTATGTCAGTGTGGGTATGTGTCTGTGTGTGTATGTATGCGTCTATGTATGCGCCTGTTTGGATGTGTGTGTATGCTTGTATGTCTGTGTGTGTGTGTGTCTGTGTGTATGAATGTGTCTATTTGTGTCTCTGCATGTGTCTGTCCGTCTGTATGTGTCTGTGTGTCTATGTGTCTTTTTGTGTCTGTTATCTGTTTGTGGTCTGTGTGTTGTGTTTTTGTCTGTATGTATATGTGTGTCTGTATGTCTGCGTTTGTGTGTGTCTGTGTGTTTGTCTGTGTTTGTGTGTCTGTATGTCTCTTTGTCTGTAAGTGTCTGCTTGTGTCTCTGTATGTATTTGTTCTGTTTGTGTGTCTGTATGTGTCTGTGTGTTGTCTGTGTGTGAGTCTGTGTGTCTGTGTCTCTCTCTCTGTGTCTGTGTGTCCGTGTGTGTCTGTCTGTATGTGCGTGTTTGTGGGTCTGTGTGTTTGTAGGTGTGTCTAATTGCGTGTCTGTGTCTCTGTGTTTGTATTGGTATGTGTATGAATGTGTCTGTTTGTGTCATTTTATGTGTCTGTGCGTCTGTATATGTCTGTATGTGTCTGTATATGTCTCTGTGTGTGTCTATGTGTCTGTATGTGTCTGGTCTTATATGTATGTGTGTCTGTATATGTGTATGCATCTGTTGTCTGCGTGTTGTCTCTGTGTCTGTTTGTGTCTACATGTGTTGCCTTGTCTGTGTGTTCTGTGTGTGTGTCTCTGTGTGTCGCTATGTGTCTTTGTTCGTAGTGTGTGGTTGTGGGTATGCATTATGCGTATCTGTGTGTGTGTGTGTGTGTGTGTGTATGCGTGTGGTAGCGTGTGATGTAATATATATATATATAATATATATATATATATATATATATATATATATATAATATATATGTGTGTGTCTACTTGAATGTATCGTGCCTAAGTGTCTGAAAGTGATATGTTTGTGTGTTTTGTCTGTGTGTCTGTGTGTATGAATGTATGTTTAGTGTCTCTGTATGTATGTGTGTCTGTTTGTATGTCTGTGTGTTTGTGTGCGCCTGTGTGTTTCTCTGTTGGTGTCTGTGTGTCCGTGTGTGTCTGTCTGTCTGTGTGTATGTGCGTGTTTGTGGGTCTGTGTGTTTGTAAGTGTGTCTAATTGTGTGTCAGTTAAAACCATATCGTTTGTATTTATCATTGTTTGTACTTTTCGAAATTTGTATTTGGATTTGTTTGAGCGTAGAAATAAGACCAAACAAACAAAGAAACAAACGATTGTAAATTCGAAACGCAATCGCATGAGGGCAGAAACATACAAACAGACAGACACACATAGACTAACACACATTACACAAACCGACACAAACTCAAACACACCAAAACAGACATATACAGACAGACAGACACAGACAGATACAGACACATACAAGCAAACATACAGACACATATAGACACACAGAAACATACAGACAGAAACACATACACATACAGACACACAAACAAACACATACACACAGAAACACAGACACACACCAACACACACAGAAGAACATACAGACACATATTATAGACACACAGACACAAATATACACACATACAGACACAAATAGACACACAAACAGATACACAGACATACACAGACACACACTGACAAACATGCGGACACAAATAGACACACAAACAGACAAATAGACAGACACACAGACACATACAGACAAACACACATACACATACAGACACACAAACAGAAACAAACATACAGACACACACAGACAAACACATATACACTCGAACAGACACACACTCAAACACACCAAACAGACACATACAGAGACAGACGCACAGACATACAGACACACAGACACACAGACAAACATACAGACCCAAATATACACACAGAGACACATGCAGACAGACACACATAACATACAGACACACAAACAGACACACAGTCAAACACAGACACATAAACAGACACATACAGACGCAGACACAAACTGACAGACATACAGACAAAAATAGACACACAAACAGACACATAGACAGACACACAGACACATACAGGCACAGGAACAGATATATACACACACATACATACACAGACAAATATACAGACACATATAGACACACAAACAGACACACACATACACTTACAAACACACAAACACACAAACACATAGTGACATACGACCACATACCCACAAGCAATTAAATGTGATTTGATCATGGATGGCGACAATTTGTGCCGTCAACTCCGGGCACAAATTGTCGCCGACGACAATCTGTGCCGGTGGCGACAATTTGTGCCGTCAGGTTTTTCACAAATCGTCACAAATTGTCGCCGGCGACAATTTGTGACGCGGCGACAATTTGTGCCGCAACAAGGGGTCAGATTCACCAATAGCTGTATTCTTGATTAGAGGACGCTTTTCAAAATGACTGCCAAATGCCATTTAATACATTAAAAAGACATTTTCGTACGCACTATAGCGAAATCGCCGGTTTTCAATGTTTTTCTATATTTGTTGATGTCAAATGTAAAAAGGGGTCAAATTAAACAAATTAATGTATTCCTAATTGAGGGCGCTTTCCAAAATGGCCATCAAATACCATTTAACACATTAAAATGACATTTCAATATCCACTATATGGGGTGAAATTGCCCCCTTTTTTCATTATTTTCCTATTTTGTTGATGTCAAATGTATAGAGGGGTCAGATTCATGAAATAACTGTATTTCTGATAATGGGCGCTTTTTTAAATAGCCGCCAAATGCCATGTCATACCTTATAATGACCTTTACATAGCCATGATATGGTGAGAAATGGCCAAGTTTGTCAGAGTTCCCTATTGATTTAAAATGTATAGGTCAGATTCAACAATTTAAACTCTATTCCTGGGCAATTTTCAAAATGGGCAATAAATGCCATAATGACATGTAAGCAGCCACTTGAATGTTGTGAAATGACTTCAAATTTCATGTTTTCCAATATTTGTCGATGTCTTAATCCAAGAAAATACTAGTGTTTTTTGTAACTCTGATGAGACTTCATTCTTTAAAGAAAAAACATAATTGTTAAGAATTTTATACAGTAAAAACAACATTTAAGTCTTGTTAAGCAGGTAAGTTAAGCCATTATGGTTCATAAACCCCAAACGAACGAGGTAAAATCAGGATAAGGTTACCATATAGGCATTCATTATGACTACCAACTGTGTACTCAATCTTGTGCCATTCAAATGTGACCTGCACCAGTGCACCAAATGTGCGACCAATGGATCCGATAGGATCCAGCAGAAAATGTGAGGCTAATCGTAGTAACCTTTATCCTTATTTTTCCCAAGTTTGCTTGAAGTAATGAACCCCAATGACAGAACTGGCCTGCTTATCAAAGTTAAACGTTGTTGCTACTGTATATAATTCTGAACAATTACGTTGTTTCGGTAAAGAATGACAGATTTATCAATTTTGTTTGGATTAAAATACCGACAAATATAGGAAAACAAAATTGTAAACCACTTTACAACATTGTAGTGGCTGCTACATTTTCATTATTATGCTATTACGTGGCTCTCATCGACCAGTTTTAAAAAATTGCTCAGGGATAGATTTTAAATTGGTGAATCTGACCTAGGCATTTTACATCAACTAATAGGGAACTCTGAAAAATTTGGCCATTTTACACCATATCATGGCTATGAAAAGGTCATTATAATATAAAACATGGCATTTGGCGGTCATTTCAAAGGCACCCACTATAAAAAAAATATACAGTTGTTTGGTGAATCTGACCCCTCTTCACATTTGACATCAACAAATAGAGGAAAATATTGAAAAACTGGCCATTTCACCCCATAAAGTGAATATTCAAAGGTCATTTTAATGTATTTAATGGTATTTCATGGCTATTTCGGGAAGCGCCCTCATTGAGAATACATTTATTTGCTGAATTTGACCCCTGTATATTTTTGACATCAACAAATATAGCAAAACACTGAAAAAACCCGGCGATTTTACCCATATTGTGGATACGAAAACGGCATTTCAATGTATTAAATGGCATTTGGCAGTCATTTTGAAAAGCGCCCTCTACCAGGAATGTAGTTTATTGATGAATCTGACCCTTCTGTACACTTTCCATCAACCAATAGGGAAACTCTGATAATTGGACCATTCCACCCCGCATAATGACTAGGAAAACGTCATTTTAAGGTATTAAATGACATTTGGCCTCCATTTTAAAAAGCGCCCTCTATCAGGAATACAATTAATTAGTAAATATGACAACTTTATACATTTGACATCAAAATATATAGGTAAACACTGAAAATTGTTGCACTTTCACCCCAAATATTGCCTATGAAATCATCATTATATGGTATTAAATGGCATTTTGACGGCCATTTTGAAAACGCCCTCTAACGAAAAAAAGTGCCGAGGTAGAAAAAGTCTACCCTCACTTTTTTGTTACGTCTGATGGTCTAGTCCATGCCTGTGGTGAGTAACTTAGGGTACATTTCATGCACACGGGAACCCACCCAGCCAATGGACTATTTTATGGGTTTCATGTTCCGAGATAACGTCATAACTATGTAAGATGTCAGCCATTTTGAATATATAATTCATATGTATGTTTATGCAAATTATGTGAACATGTAGGGACAAAGACTGGAAAATTGTCAGCAATCACACAATCCGTACATCTTAGACATGAATATTATGTTAAAGCGCAAGTTTAGTTTCGGCGTAGTTTCGTTATTTGAAAGCTTTATGCCCAAAGGTCATATCACATGAATAACAGATTCTGAATGTGTTTCATTTTGTTTTAATTAATAATTGAAAAATCTCGGGGGGGGGGGAATGGGGGCGAGATTTTCGATTACATTTTACAGCAGAGCATCCAAAGCGTTAAGAATGTGTTAAAGTAATCTGATTTATACCTCAGCTGAAAGATCAGAGTCTGATCTTTCTGCTGAGGTATAATTTAGATTTCATTTATACGCAAATTTATGCAAATTTATGCAAATTATGTATATTATAATGCTGAGAATTTACTACTGATATCATAATTGTATTCCTTGACCTAACAAACATGGTCATAAATAGGTTAGATGTCGGCCATTTTGAATATATAATGCATATGCATGTTTATGCAAATTAAGTGTACATGTAGGGAAAACGACTGAAAATTTGTCAATAATCATACAATCCGTTCTTTCCTCTCAAAAACATCATCTTAGACATGTACATGTACTTATACATGATTATTATGCTAAACATAAGCTTCAATGGGTTACATGGCGGCCATTTTGAATTCATTTATATGCAAATTTATGCAAATTATGTATGTCAGAGTGTTTGAAAGTTTATAAGTATATAATATTTGCATTCCCTGACCTTAGAAATATGGGTGTAAACACCAGAATTTACTTCCTGTGGTTCCCATGTGGCAAGATATGGGCAAAAATAGGCCACAAGGCGGCCATTTTGAATTTATGCAAATTAGGCACTGATCCACCACTCGGATTTTCGGGTACTTTTAATATGTTGTTTTGGTAGCTCTTCCAGGTTAAATGCAATTGATTTCGTTTCTGTTGCAATTTGTTTTGGGTTGACCCACTTTTTTCATATTTTGACTGGACTAAATATCCCGGATATCCCGGACACAATAAAGACAACAAAAACTATTGATCAATTCAAAGCTTCCCTTAAAACTCACTACTACATGTTGGACAACGGAAGTATTTAAGTTGTTGATGGTCAAACTGTCTCATTTTCTGTACTTTTTCTCCAGAGAGCATAGGGATAATATTTAAATTGTGATATGCGCTATATAAAAACAGTTTATTATTATTATTATTATTATTATTATTATTATTATTATTATTATTATTATTATTATTATTATTATTATTATTATTATTATTATTATTATTATTATGAATAGGGTGCCACAACCACCTCATTTCCACATCTCCCTCCTAAACCTACAGAGCGTGGATCTAGTTAATAACAACACTCCAGTTGAATCCGTAAGATTACAAAATTTTAGTTGAACTTTTGTGGTCGGATGATCACATCGACTACACACACTTAAGAAAAATAGTTTCATCTTTGCACCTTTAAGATGCAGACCAATGTCACGCTGGGAGCACCTTCATGGGTGCTACTGTGCACCTTTCAGACCTTTAAAGGTGCTTCCAGTGTGATAGTGTTCGGAAAGGTGCAAAGTTGCAACCGTAAAGGTGCTCCCAGTGTGAAAGTGCTAGGAAAGGTACAAAGTTGCACCCATAAAGGTGCTCCCAGTGTGACATTGCTGAAGGTGCGAAGTTCAATCTAGTTTTCTAAATTGTGCACACGGGCTTGCTCTCGTCATGATCACATTCCCTGGGATGCAAGTGCCAACCCTGGTTTTCAATGTGGATAAGAAGACATCTCACGTCATCACCGTGGTTCTCGCGAAAATCGAAGTCTGCAAAATAAAAGGTAAATTTTAATTGGTACTATAAATTCATAAAGCATAGAATATAAAGGGGCCTTTACACTATGACGAAATGACGAATCTAATAAGAACGAACCGCAAAAGCCCGAACACGCACACAATTCCCAACGACTTAATTCCGTTGTGCTGAAAAAAAAACTCCCAACGAATAAAATTTAATTTTAAACTTTTTAAAACGATTTCATGACTAATTCTTAATCAACAAACAACGATATCTAAACGAATAACTAACGAACTATGCATATGCTCTCCGCATATTGACAGACATTTGACAGTGATTCCCACTAATTTTGGAATAGATTTTTCACTCCTACGGGAGTCAGAACTATTAACTCTTTTACAGGAATACAGCTTTCATTCTTTTATTTCGAACTAATGCTTTATGGTTTAATTTTGAATTACACTAAGTGGCATTACTCTACCGATCTCCTTACAGCATTTTACATTTGCAAATTGATACATTCAGAGTACTACGGTTTACGAATTTCAACGAGCTTGCAAGAACACTGTGACTCTCCTAAGTATATGAAACCAGTCATCCTTAAAGGGAGAAGGCGCCAGCAACTAAGAGACATAAAAATATTTGACTTCTTGCCAACCAATTAGATTGCACGTGCACTGCAGGGAGCTGACCATGCGTGACCAATGCAATGCCACGCGACATGTGTTAGCCGCACCGTGGTAATGTATGCACTGTTTGAATTGATAAGCTTCTCCCCCTATAGCTGTTTCTGCAAGTATTATCCTAGGGTAAAACTTGCAAAGACGTAAAATAAACACAAACTAACTAATTTAAAGGGCCTTGATGAGGGTGAGTATCACACAGTACCCCTTATTTAGGCTGTCTTTATCACCATGCACTATAATTCTCACAATACTCACAATGTCATTTTTATTCTTAACTTATGTTTGTTAGTTGCTGGCGTCTTCTCTTTGATGTTTCTCAGTCGTAATCTGATGTTTAAAAGCGAAGTTTAGTTTTTGAATTTTTTGTTTATTTGAAAGCTTTTATGCCAAAGTCATACCCCTTGCAATAATAGATCTAGAATGGTCTTTGAGTTTTGTTTTAATTAGGTTAATGAACAAATCTTCGGGGGGGGGGGACCCCGGAGATTTTCGACTATATTTTATATTATAGCATCCAAAGGCTGGTTAAAAGCGCTTAAGGTTACATGCTGTCATACCTCATATGAAGCGAACAGGACCTGCTGTTCAGATTGATGGTATAGGTCATATAACCATTTTACCCTTTGGATGGTTATAATGTAAAATGTAGCTGAAAATCTCGGGGGTCCCCCCCCGAGATTTTTCATTAATTAATTTTAAAAAACCTAAAGACAAAAAGAAGGTTATATGGGTTATACCTCATCTGAAAGAGCAGATTCTGCTCTTTTAGATGAGGTATAACACATGCAACCTTAAAGCCTTTTTAACCCTTTGGATGCTATAATATAAAATATAGTCGAAAATCTCGGGGGTCCCCTCGAGATTTTTCATTAATAAAAAAAAACTTAAGACATTCAGAATCTATTATTGCAGGGTTATGACTTTGGGGCATAAAGCCTTCAAATAACAAAAAAAAATCCCCAAAACTAAACTTGGGCTTTAAAATATTGCTTCCTCGAAAGCAGTCGATTTCAGAATGACAGTACTGTCCCTTTTCATTCTGTTTCTGTGTTACATAAAAAAAGTAGCTCAATCACTCGATTTATGATATACTTTGATGTACATAATCTTTCCATAACTTAAAGGCATCGCATACAAAATCTGGGGTGCATAATTTCCTATGCTCTTTGCGTCTCTTTTAAGGTCTGAAATGAAGCCCTGAAAAAAAAAATGCGGTTCAAAACGATCATCATGTGCTTTTGAAAAGTGAAAATCATTGAGCGACTTTAAGTTCCCCATGACAAACACTATTTTTATTACACACCGACTCCACAAACACTACCGCCTTTCTAATACTACGAGTTACGCTTGCCTTGTTTAATTCGCGCTATCGACAATACGGAATTAAAAAGTAGAGGGCGTGCTTATCCAAGAGAACCTACCAAGAAACATCCCGGTTCCACAATTAGCACGGAATTGAAAAAAAAAACCCTTAAAAAATGTTTAATTTTCGTGTCGTGCACTTCCGCCAAATTCTAATGCAACACGTAAAGGTCACTTGAAATCAAAAGGCAAATTTTTGAAACTCGTTCATTATCTCTGTCCTTATGGTATTTCTATATGGGGAAGTGCAGCCAAAATTTATCTTGATAGACTTTTAAAATTACATAAACGTGCAATAAGAATAGTCAACCATTCATCTTTTGTCACCTACACTTCACCCATATGTTTCAATCTGAAACTTTTGAATAGCCTATTTATGACATATATAAATACCAGCCAGGTAATTTTATGTTTTTATGTCATCGGAAACTTTTACCCACTTCTCTACTGAAATACCTCAATCTTAACTGCAATATACATTCTTATTCTACAAGAAATACAACTAATTTTCATTTTCCTAAAGTAAGGACGTCACTATCATATTAATTCATTATTTATCAAGGTCCTGTGGTTTGGAATTCGCTAACAGATGAAAAAAGCAACGCAAAACGCTTAATTTATCATGTATACCACTTGTATTATCATAATTATTGTAAACATTTTAGGACCTTACACTTCTTTGTGATTTGGTTTATTGTTAAGTTGTTTGTTTGTTCTAAAACATAATTATTTTTCGCTACATCCCTTTATATAAGTATTGCATTTCTCTATATCTCTTTACTAATGTTCATATTTGTAATTGGGTCGGCCTTAGTATAAGGATTATTTTTCGTTTTTGGATGCTGCCCCTCAGTACTATTGAGAATCATAATGGAATTTTAGACTCATACATCGATTTGTAATATTTTAACTTTGTATCATGTTTGTTTTTATGTATGATTTTACTGAGAAAATAAAACCATTTGAATGTGAATTCAAATTTGAATCTAATAAGATCGTAAAAAAAAATCACCTTCAGTGACGAATGTGAGTATATTTAAAAAAGAAAAGGTTCCACTTCACTCAGTATGGGTACAAACCAAAAGAAGGCACATTTAACTTGAATAGATAACATTATTTGCATTTAAGTAAAATGGAGGGGGGCAGTGGGGCAAACAATATGAGGGCCTAATTTTGATACCCCTTGTGGGCATTAGGATGAGCTACAATACCATTTTTTAGGCGCAAAATGTTCGTTGAACATAATTTACCCAATTATGTTTTCCCTGTTCTGTGTACATGTACGCGCCCCCTCAGGGGCAAAAAAAAGAAAGAAAATTAATGAAACAAGAAGACCAAAATAGTAACATAATAATTAAAAGAGAATCACTTTCAGGAATGAAAATTCGTAGAATAAAAATTGTCATTCACAAAAAGGGCACATTTCAGTTTGAAAAGAGCATTTTTTCCTCTCGGGTTTTTTTTTTTGAGGGGGAGGGGCCAAGTGCCCCGCCCCCTGACCCCCCCCCCCCCCGGTTCCGCCGCTCTTGCTGGTTTGGCAATAGGACCCTCTATTGTCAAACATTATTACTGTAGATAGCAAGAATCAAAAAGAATGAGAACAGTAATATATGGAAGAAATAGGGATAAAGAAAATTTATGGATATGTTTATCACGTAGATTATTCAATCACGTACCGGTAAAATCAGCACGTATTGTAGTGCTTGTGACATCATCCCAACATCGCCATTGATTTTGTGAATCCGTCTGACACCCTAACCAGACGTGCCCGTACCCACTGGTAATTATGCCACAAGTCTCTTGTAGTCTCGCCACTAAGATATCAACGTCGTTAGTATTCCTGGGGACATACAGCGTGTGACCGTCATCAGAGCACTGTGACCGGGCATTCTCCCATGCCACCTCGTTGCAGTGTATAACAAACTCTTGAGTGATGAGAAATAACAATAAACAAAATAAGTTGATATTAGACAATTATAACTACATAGACAAAGTCATGATTATAAAACATACGTGCGATTCAACATCATCTTCGGGGACAATTGTTCCTGTCATATTTTTTGGCAACAAAGACTTTCGATTAGCTGGGGATTTTCAATAGGATTTCGGTTTCAGACACGGTTAGAATTATGATTTGGGATTAATGCTTTCTTTTCGCCTGATCAGACGTCGCACAATCAATATTTTTATAGAAATACTTAAAAAGAAAACTAATCAGATTTAAAATAAATAACCCTAGAGTTTATCAGACTCTCACTCTATTGAGATACCTTCGTATTTAACAACTTACTCGTCAAACAGTGTAGTTGAACACTGTAGAAAAAGAAGTATTTAAGACACATTTTGACGAAATTGAGTTAGTGATTGTTTTGAAGTCGTTACTTGCCATAAATTTTTTGAAAAAAATTTTGGTCAAATTTACCCTTTCCTAGTAGGGGTCAGGTGAGGCGTCAATCGGGGTCAAATTTTTAACCTCAAACTATTCGACTAGTTACAAGGATTAAGACAATATTTAATTTGTCATGTATTTTTTTTACTTTGTTGGTGAGATATTGGGTCAATTCCGATCAAAGGTCAAACGAGGTCAAATTTCAAACAACGTCCAAATTGCATATCAAATTGTTCATCTTACTGAGGACATTTAAAAAATATATACAATTAAGTGTTTTGACATTCATTTATTCGAGAAATGCGTTTGTTTTCCTCAGACCCTTGTTTGTAAAGGAAAAAGTACTTAAGCCCACAATATAGATTATTGATTACTGGAAATCGACAAGTGTGACAATGTTTGTTTTTGTCCTTTATTCATCTTTTACTGTGTCAATTAACTTCACCTAGTTCGGATGTACAACTCAAACAATTGTGATCCTGTAGACAAATTTAAAAACTTTGGGCTTCTATTTCTCAAAAGTAGAATAATGTGACTTCAGTACTTCTTATTCTATAGTCTTCAGTTGCAAAAAAACCAACATCAACAACACAGAATCGTTGTTTATGTTGGATACAATAAAGGCGTAGGCCAATTTTTCTAATGGATCCTGATTGTTATGAGCTATTTCGTATTGATAATATTTTATCGACATCAAAACAATTCAAGTTTCAAGTAGTCCTATACCCCTCGTCCGATCATAGTACAAGCAAGATTAGCATAGAATCTGCTTCTTTGAAGACACCGCGTAGTAGCGGTTGGAAGACATTTCTGGGAATTTGGTCACCATCACAATTTACGCAATCAACGACACATGCTAACATTGTGGACCTTCAAATTAAAAAAAAAATTGTCAAACTTTGCTTTCTGAGCTACATAGTAGTGTTTGAATGGACACGTAAACACACTAGAATACAAAAGATTGGAAATTTATGCTGCCACTGGCAAGATATGAATGAATAAACAATAAGTACTCGGGCCGAGTACAAAATAGCCTAGATCTACACACAGTAAGTCTATGGGAGGAAATTAGCAGGTGAATCCGGTCAACTTTCGATTTTCACTTTTTTAAAGCACTAAATAATCATTTTGAAATACAATTTTTCAGGGCTTCATTTTTAGACCTTATCAAAGACACTAGTAGCATGGGGAATCATGTAGCTCACATTTTTTAACTGGAAACAATGTTACACAATGCCTTTAACAACAAAACCTGTCTGCAGCATTTTTTTTTTTCATATACTTATAGATAAGCACGCCTTATTATGATTATTCTAAAACAGGTCTTATAAAATATGACTTCAAAATAATTCTCTTCATGGCTGATTACGAAACATATATTAAATTGTACATTTCGGCTTGTCTAGAGGCATTTGAGATTCCACGTCTTTGACTCAACATGACCCGACCTGTCCCGAGTATTTCAGCTAGATTCACGTGTTGGCCGTTCCAACAACGTCATGTTTACCTTATTTATAATTATATATTACTTAACATCACAACTTCCTTACCCTAGTCTTTTGCTGTATTTGTGAATGGGTCTCCAAGCATTTATACTGATTCATGGTGTAAAAATGGTAACGTCGGAGAAGTATAATTTGTGTCGAAGTGGATGCTCTTTATTCTTTCTTAGGGAAAATTAAAATAAAAGAAAAAATGGTAAACAATTGTAAAATAAAAAATGGAATCAACGAAGCCCGTGAAACATTTGCAAGCAAACAGTCTCGAAAATAAGAGTATATAACCAACGTAATGGTCAACTTCTCCCTACTGTTATCAGATCAATCATGTAGGCCTATACCCTGCACTGGGCAGCAAATTATATATTAAGTTAAACATCGAAGAAATGCATTTCATTTTGATAGTTTTGTCTTTGAAATACCTTAGACAAATTATATATTTTCACATCTGGTATTTTTACCCCTGATACTAATTTTTACCTATGACATTTTTATCCCTAGTATTTTTACCTCTGAAATTTTTACCCCTGGTATTTTACCTCTGACATTTTTACCTCTGATAATTTTTACCTCTGAAAGTTTTAATTCTGGCATTTTTACCTGGCACCACCAGTTCAGTGGTATACATAAGCGTGGTTGGTCCTGTAGTGGTCGCCGGTTCCGTGGTAGCCATAGGTGTAGTTTGTCCTGTAGTGGTCGCCGGTTCAGTGGTAGCCATAGGTGTGGTTGGTCCTGTAGTGGTCGCCGGTTCAGTGGTAGCCATAGGTGTGGTTGGTCCTGAAGTGGTTGCCTGTTCAGTGGTAGCCATAGGTGTGGTTGGTCCTGTAGTGGTCGCCTGTTCCGTGGTAGGCGGTGGTGTGGTTGGTCCTGTAGTGGCCACCGACTCAGTGGTAGCCATAGGTGTGGTTGGTCCTGTAGTGGTCGCCGGTTCAGTGTTAGGCGGTGGTGTGGGTGGTCCTGTAGTGGTCGCCGGTTCAGTGGTAGGCGGTGGTGTGGGTGGTCCTGTAGTGGTGGCCGGTTCAGTTAATTTAATCAAATCAATGACAGGAATAATTTTCATTTTAACAAATAGTGGTAAAGTTGGGGACAAATATTGATTATCAGTAAATTGTAAATTAAGCAAGCAGTACGTTTTTGTAACTTATAAATCTTGATCAGTTTTGTTTTTTAAGTATTGCCCCAGATGATATTGCACTAATTCAGGTAGGGAAGAATTGTTGCATTGTAAATATTCATTAGTATATTCATTGAAAGTTATTTTTCAGTTTAGACAAAATACCGATAGTTTGGGAAATTTTAGAACAAACATAATCGGTGTGATATTTCCAATCTACAGTTTCTTCAATACGAGTACCTAAAAATAATACACTTTGTCCTCGTTCAATAGTTACACTTGCTATTTAACATGATCAATGAAATAGGAAAACAATTTCGTTGTGTGAAAACTTACTATTTTTGTCATACTTTAAGAATATTTTATTACATTTAAACCAAATATTAAATTTCGCTAATTCTTAATTTAAAATAGATACCAACTTTGATATATCAGAATGAAAAAAACAACAGTATCCTCAGCAAACCATAAGCAATTCGGATGAGTTTATAATGTCCTTGAAATAAATGATAAATAAAAGTGGACCAAGAACAGATCCCTGAGGAAATTCGACATTTACATTCAAATACTCAGATTCAACACCATCGCCCACCACATACTGGTTTCTATGCATAAGTGATTAGACAACCATTGATGTGGAATACCTCTTACACCATGATAATATATTTTTTTTAAAGTAAACAAATGGTGGCCGACAGTGTTAAATGCTTTGAATGAGTCCATAAATACACCATAAAAAAACATTTTATTATCAATTTTATAACAATATTATTTATAACATTTGCTACACTTAAATCAATACTGTGTTTTCACAAGTAAAAAGTGTTTTAGAGTAAGGCAATCACACTTAAGTAAATAATCATACGATTTTTTTTTATGCATTATCTTTTCCAATAAATTGGCAAAAACAGAAAGCAAAGCGATGGGTCTGTAATTTTCGACATTTTTAATATCATTCTTCTTACAAACAGGTAAAATCTTAGCAACTTCAAGTTTGTCTGGGACTATTTCAATGTTCAAAGATTTGTTAAATAGGTCACACAATTGGTTTTACAGAATATTGAATACATTTCTTTATAACTTAAGCTAAAATAGAGTTGGTTCCATTTGATTTTTCTGTTTTTAACAAAGATGGTCATTTAGTAACTTCATGAGTATTGGTTGATTTGAAGGTGGATTAAAAGGTATATAACAAATAAACGATTTTGAGTTTGAAATGATGTATGAAAGTTTTTGCCCAACATTGATGACAAAATTATTAAACTGTTGTGCAATATGTTTCTTACCACTCAATTTCATATTTCCATGATACATAATTGGGGTAATGTATTCACTTTCTCTCGAACAAGTATGATATTACTCTTGGACCAGGGTTTTTTTCATATAATTTAGTAAACTATTGAGCAACGGCTCATAATATTTTATCTTTTATATTCTTATGATATCTGCTAATTTATTTTTATACCGCAAGTATTTTCTTTTATAATTGACAGTTTGACATTAGGTTTTTTTAAGGTTATTTCATATAATATATGTTTACGCTTCACAGACTTTAATATAGCTTCCGTAATCCAAGGTTTTAGTACATTTTTATAATAATTGTAAATAGAATCAAATTTTTCCAAAAATATATTATAAGAGTCATTTGCATTTTCACAATTATAAACTTCTGACCGATCAATAGATGATAAACGCTCTTAAAACAATGTCGTTGTTGAGTTTTTGTTCATATGCATGTACTTGGTAGCAGGTTTTACAATCGTTTCATGTACAGCTGAAAATACTGGGAAGTGATCTGAAAGGTCACTGTAATTGAGCACCGTGTGTTTTTCTTCTGGTTTGGTATTTGAAAAAATATCAATTAATTATGCTTTATTTTCAGTAATGCGAGTTGGCTTTGTTATTGAGGGATGTAAAGTCAGCAACAAGGAAGTCCTGAAAAGAGCAAATAGAGACAGAGAGCTGATAAAGGCAATACAAAAGAGGAAGCTGGTATATGCTGGACATATGATGAGAGGAGAAGGATTACAGAAACTGTTACTTGAAGGAATGATAGAGGGCAAACGAGAAAGGGGTAGACAGAGAACAACTTGGTTTGATGACATTAAGAAGTGGACGGGTCTTAATTATGAAGAGGTTAGAAGAAGGGTCCAAGACAGAAAACGATGGAAGTGCATAGCCGCCAACCCCTCTCCAAGGGACGGCACTATTTGATTGAAAGTCAAAGAAAACATTATGTTTAAAAAGTCATTTGTTTTATCATACATACAATAGTTAAGTAAATTTATATAATAAAAAACATGTAAGATATATTTGTCTTTCTTTTCACTTTCTAGTATTTCAAGAATATTTTGTATTTTTCATTAAAACATGATATGTCAGAATCTAGTTGACGGTAAATAAGGCAACAATTATAGGTTTATTTATTTTCTTTTTTAAGTAAATCAGCAAACACAATTTCATAATAGGATTAGGAACCGTTAAGATCATAAAGAATGTTGTAATTTAGATTATTTTTCAAATAAAGTGCAACCCCCGCCAGATTGTTAAGGTCTACATTTTGAAATAAGATTATACATATCAATATTTGTAGAAGGATTAATCCAAGTTTCACTTATAGCAATACCATCATATTCAAAGATAAGATAAAATAAAACAATGTGTAATCCATCAAAAATTGTATTTAGGGTTCGGAAATTTCAATGGAGGAGAAACGGTTTTGGTTAAATTTCCTAAATTGTTCATTAAATTCTTCGGAAAAGTGTATTCACATAAATTATTAAGTACATGATCTGTTTCAGAAAGATTATTTTCATCGCTTTCATTTATACGAAATGGGTTTAATTTTAACCGTAACAACTGTTCAATACCAATCCTCCTATTTGAATGAAGGAAGTCGTACATGGTCCAGTAAAATTCATGCATTGTCGTATGAATGGTTGAATGGGAATACAGGGGAAAATCAGCTGATTGGCCCTTTAACATTTTGAACATAAAATAATAATAATGATAATAATAATAACACGTTCTTGTATATCGCATCACACGTAGCTTATCGCACGTCCCTATGCGCGTTATTATTTCCCCATGCATGGTCTTGACAGGTACAATGCCATCACATATAAACGAGAAACATAAAACTAACGGATATGAAATAATCTTTCCGG
>JZLH01S0469534.1:8487-24025 GCA_001188425.1 Eucidaris tribuloides | reverse complement strand
TAATAGTAAATGAGTAGTAAAAAACAACGACAGTTGATCGGTAGCACATGGATGTGTGGGCGATTACGCGGTGTAGAAATTGAGGTATACATAATCTGGCCGATTTCATAAAGTCCGACAGCTACCCATTTTTTCTCAGCAAAAATCAAAACATCCCTCTTGTGATCTTCACAGTTATGGATTATCATTCTTTGTCTGAATCACCTCATTTATGTATTCTAAGCGCCTCTTATTGATTTGATAGATGCAGTAGTCATGTAGGTCTATGGTTGACCAAATAACTTGAAACGGTAAACGGTAGTGCAGAGGAGTGTGCAAATCTCCGGCCAATGTTGGTTTTCCCTTCATTTTTATTGAATTTTAACAAGTTTGAATGCTACATATATTTGCACATGAGATTATAGGCCTATTACCCATTACTGGAAACCTCTCTTTGCAGGAATAAAATGGATCTTTCTAAGCTCACTGAATTGGCTAAAGAAATACCCGAATCAAGTTATGACGTTTTGGGCAAACACCTGGAATTTACTGACGAGGAACTGGCTGAAATAAAACTACATCATTCGGATCCAATTCGTCATATTCTCCAAACCTGGAACGAGAAGCAGACAGAAAGACAGGATGCACGACGACATCTGGTTGATGTGCTGAAGAAAATGGGTCTGCAAAGTTCAAGCATAAAACTACTCACCGGTTAGTATACACAAAATCAGACAAACCCACCAGCTTGTGCATAGAGTAGCAATCAGTGTAAATCTGGGATATATGTTTTGCTCACGTTACCTCTCTGTCATCACAAACTAAAAGATATTAAAGCTCAGTGACATGATTGGGAGAAAAAAAAATGCCTTTAGAACCAAACTGGTTGAAAGATCAACCAAATGTACACCAGTTGGAGTGGATCTCCTGGCTGGAAGGATTTGTCTTGAGTTTGTTTACTTAAGGAGAATCAAGCATGAGCAGGCCAGCAGTTTAATTTTATCGGGGCACGATAGATTTAATCTCCATAGAAGGCTACACTTCAAGTTAGTCTGCTACAATGCATACTTATGGACATTATTTTAAAATGAGTCAACTTTTGACTACAAAATTTTCACATTACAATCCTTGCATAGTTTACTTGATTGTAGAATAGTTTTTACCCCAAGTTCAGGACTACCCCCAATGTCATGTACCTTTAAGTGTATAACGAAAAGAAAGATGTTAACAATAAAAGGAAACCTATGTCATAAGTTAAACGTTTTCGACATTTTTATTTCATTTTTCATCTCTTCTCTTTTGTTACTTATTTGGATATACCGTCTACCAGGGGGTAAGTATATTTATTTTGTTTTTCATATTACAATTCCAACAAAATCAATTGCTTTCATTGAAATTTAGTTTTAAATTAGGGCTATTCACGTTGCCTCGCTGGTATAGCGAATGGTTCAAATAGTACAATATAGATTTTGTAACCTTGTAAAATACACGGAACCTTAATTCAAATTGACATTGTACTGATATTGAAATTTTCTTATCTATTCGGAAAAAAATAATAATTAAAATACGTACGAAAATTTGCGTTACTTATTAATCACATTTAAGTATAACATAAGAAAGACAAACACATTTTTCACTAACCATCCGCAATTGATATCATCGAATCTCTTTTTCATTCCTAAACTCTGATTTCTGACTTAGCACCTTACTTTATAAAATACTGCCTTCCATTATCTATCATTATTAGTTCAAAATCAAGGCGCAAATTATCACATCACAAAACACGAATCAGAGGTTATTTAGCATGTTTAGTGAACATGAATAACTTGTTGAGAATAACTAATGAGCTTGTAAAGGAAAATGGTTCAGTTGAAGAAGAAGAAGAAGAAGAAGAAGAATAATAATAATAATAACAATAATAATAATAATAATAATAATAATAATAATAACCCATTTCTAGTACAGCGCATAATACCGATGAGATCAGTCTCTATGCGCTCGGATATTATTGCCCTGGTCACCGGGACACATTTCTGACCTGCACATTATGTGCCCCATTTCCACTCCCTGGGGAATATTCTTAGCCGAGCTTTCTCGGAGGAGCATCAAGCCAGACAAACCAAGTAATTCTCACCCTACCCGGTACCCCTTTATGCTCCTGGTGGATAGAGGTAGTGCAGACAAAGTGTCTGACCAAAGGACGAAAACGCCGGTCGCGGTGAGACTCAAACCCTGGATCTCTAGCTCGGGAAACCATATTACCCATTCAGCCATGACGTGTCCACCCAGTTCAACTACAGACGATACAGCATGTTTTCATCTATCTTTAGCTTAACCAACTGTCAGCAAAAATGTTTATTTTATACAAATCAAGCGTGTTATCTTTACATAGAAAAATTAAGAGTACTTATGATATTACGAAAACTTTTACGATGTTAACAACAAAATGGAATGTGTGTGATTGATGTTTTTGACATTTTTTATTTTATTTTGCGTCTCTTCTCTGTAGTTACCTTCTTCGAAATCCGTCTATCAGAGCGTAAGTATTTTTCTTTTGTTTGCCATAAGTATTTTTCTTTTGTTTGCCATATAATTCAACCCACATTGATCGGTTTGATGGAAGTTGACTTTCAAATAAGGGCAGTTTACCTTACATCTCTGCCTGCAGAATTGATTGATATATTATTATTATTAATTAGATGTAATCATGTTAACTATACGGAACCTCAATTGAATATAAATAATTAAAATACGTACGAAAATTGACGTTACATACAGGAAAGACAAACATCAAAAAAAAATTTCACTTACCATTGATAATTGATATCACCGAATTCTCTTTCATTCTTAAACTCTCATTGCTGACTTAGCGCAACTCTTTTTAAATTATAGCTCGTAAGTTATACTTTTTGTTCCATTATTTTCCATTATGAGATCAAAATCAAGGCGCAAGTTACCACATCGCAGAATGTGGATCAGAGGTTATTTAGTAAACATGAATTAATTGTTGAGAATAACTAACCAGCTTGTAAACTGTTGATAATGCGTTAATTAATATGAAAACAATTACAATGTCAACGACAAATTAAAACCTATTTCATTAATAATTTCTTCGACATTGTTGTTTCATTTTTCGTGTCTTCTCTCTTCTTACCTATTTCGAATACCGTCTATCAGTACAAAAAGTACTTTTGTTCTCTCAAGTAGATCCTTTTGATTGAACTTGACTTTCAAATGAGGGCAGCTTAACATCTCGGGCATCAGACTTGATTAACAAATAGATCACTAAACCATTGAAGTAGAATTGATTTTTTTTCTCATCAATTTAAAAAATAACAAATCTTTTCTATGGAAAGTTCTATCAGTGAATTTAAATAATTTAAGTACGAACGAAAATTCACGTTACTTGCTGATTACATTTAACTATTATACTTTGGCACAACTCTTTACACATTAATCATTATTAGTTCAAAATCAAGGCGCAAGTTACCACATCGCAAAATATGGATCAGAGGTCATAAGTGAACATGAATTAGTTGTTGAGAATAACTAACCAGCTTTTAAACGTTAAATGTCTCAGTTGAATAATCACAGATATCAGCTACAGACGATGCCATTAAAAGACCTCTAAGATCCACCCTGCAATTACAAAACTTGTTTACAAACATTGAAAAAAGTAGCAATCCTTGTTCTTCAAAAAATGCTTTCATCTCTCCGAGTCTCAGAAAAAACTGTAATCTTTACAAAAACTAAGAGCACCGATAATATGGTAAACTTTACAATCTTAATGACATATTGAAAGGTCTATCATTGATAACACATTTTCGAGATTTTTTTCTTTATTTATTTTTGCATCTATTCTTTCTTGTTACTGTTTTGGAATACCTTCTATCAGTCTGCAAGTATTTTTTTCATATTTATAATTCAACCTAAATTCATTGGTTTCATTGAAATTGACTTTAACGTTACCTCTCTGGCTTCATGAATGACCGACATATTATTATTTAGATTTTGTAACCTTGAAAACTACAAGGACACTACGTCGCTCAGGCATTGAATTAGCATTGATTTTTTTTTCATCTATTCCGAAGATACATATTTATATTATAATTCGACCACTATTGATTGCTTTGATTGAAATTCAGTTTCAAATAAGGGCTGTTCACTTTAACTTTCTCCTATCTCAAAGGATTGAAATGTTATTTGGATGCTGTAACCTTGTTAACTACACGGGGACTGGATTGCTTAGGCATTAAACTAGAATTTCCACCTCTTCTCAATTAAGAGTACTGATAATATGACGAAAATCACGATGATAACGTCAAATTGATACTTTTATCATTGATAATATCTTTTCGCCTATTTTCATTTCATTTTCCACCTCTCCTCTATTGTTACTGATTTCCAATACGGCCTATCAGATGGTCAACTTTTTAATATTCTTTTTCATATTGTAATTCAACCCACATAAATGGCTTTGATTGAAACTGACTTTTCTATAAAGGTTGTCCACGTTACCTCTATGGCTTCACGAATGATTGAAATATTCTTATTTAGATTTTGTAACCTTGAAAACTACAAGGAACCTACGTCCTTCAGGCAATAAACTAGAATTGAACTGTTCTCATCTCTTTCTACATAAAGTTCATCCATCAGTGAACTTAATAGAATATTAATAATTAAAACGTGAATGAAAACTGATGTTTCATACTGCCTACCAGTAATACAAAATAGACAAACACGACAGATGTTTACTTAAAATCTATACGGTTTAGTTGAAAAATTACTGAGTTCAGCTGGAGAAGATACAATTCAACAGTTTCTTAAAATCAAACCTGTTAATACATAGCTTATTTACATACAAAATGTACCATTTCTGATTTCCTGAAAGCATGTTTTCATCTCACTATCTTCAGCTAAACCAACTCTGTGCAAAACTGTTTACACTGTGTCAAGCAACAGTGCAATGTTAGTGACAAATTGAAACCTATTTCATTGATAATCTTTTCGACATTGTTATTTCATTTTGCATGTCTTCTCTCTTCCTGCCTTTTTACAAATACCGTCTTTCAGTGTGTAAGTAATTTTGTTTTCTTTTTCGTACATTTATATCTCTTGTTGAGAATAACTAACCAGCTTGTAAACGTAAAATATCTCAGTTGAATAATTACCGAGTTCACGTTACCTCTCTGGTTTCACGAATGATCGAAATATTATTTAGATTTTGTAACCTTGTAAACTACAAGGGAACCGTTGCTCGCTTATTGAATTAGAATTGAACTATTTTCATCTATTCCGCGGATATATATTTGTATTATAATTCGACTACTATTCATAGCTTTGATTGGAATTCAGTGTCACATAAAGGCTGTTGACATTACCTTTCTGTTATCACAAATGATTAAAATATTATTTAGATGTTGTGATCTTTTTAAGTACACGGGAACGTAGGTTGCTCAGGTATTGAACTAGAATTTCCAGCTCTTCTCAATTAAGAGTACTGATAATATGAAGAAAATCACGATGTAAACGTCAAATTTAAACTTGAATGATTGGTGATATAATTTTGAAATTATAATTCACCAAACATTAATGACTTTGATTGAAATTGACTTTCCAATAAAGGCTGTTCACGTTACTTTTATGGCTTTAAGAATGAGTCAAATATCATTTAGATTGTGTAACCTTGAAACTACAATGAAACTAAGTCGCTGAGGCATTGAATTAGAATTGAACTGTTTTCATCTAAGATATACGTATATTAATATTATAATTGGACCCTTAAAGATCGATTTGATCTTAATTCAGTGTCAAATAAGGGCTGTTCACATTACCTTTCTTCTATCACAAATGATTGAAATACTATTTAGATGTTGTAACCTTGCAAAATACACGGGAACCTATGTTGCTCGGGCATTGAACTAGAATGGAACTTCTCCCATCTTTTGGGAAGGTGCAACAACCAAATCTCTTTCTATGGAAAGTTAGTTTGCAGTAAATGTTGTGGATTTATTAACATTTGAATTAAAATAGTGGCTAAATATTGATCAATTCATAAAATGAAATGAAGAGCTTGTTTCCAAAAGGGGGTAGATCAATTTCTCATCGAATCTGACTTTTTACATCAATCTATACAATTTTAGTATCTCTATCAGATAACACAAACGAAAAGTTGAAATTCCCACCAAAAAGTGGCAAAAAATGGGCAATAAAAATGTCTTTATTTCCAAAAGGGGGTAGATCCAACACATAAAAATAAAGAAAATTCAAATAAAATAGATAACAAATCACATATTTTTGGTAAGTGTGCTTTTGCATTCGCATTGTGGGATTCTTTGTTTGGTTAAGTTGGTTTTACTCGGAAACCTTGCAATGTGGATTAATTTGATGAATTCATTTTTCTTATAATGGTATAGGATCTACCCCCTTTTGGAAATAAACTAGAGTTTACTTCCAAAAGGGGGTACATCCATTTTTTTTTATCAAATCTCATTTTTTTGTCAAAATCCATGTAAGTTTAGCAGCTGTATCAGATAACACAAATGAGAAGGTGAAATTCCAGCTAAAAGTTGTAAAAATGACAACGAAAAATGACTTTTACTTTCAAAATGGGGTACATCCATTTAGTTTTTTTCCAAAAGGGGGTAGATCCGAAAAAAATAAAAATAAAACCAAACATTTGTAAAAATTGAAAAATCACAGATTTTTTCTAAGTGTGATTTTACATTCGAATTGTGGGGTACTTTTTAGTGTCAAGATGGTTTTACGCAGAAACATTGCAATATGGGTAAATTAAAAAAAACAGATTTTTCTCACAATGGTAAAGAGTGGATCTACCCCCTTTTGGAAATAAACTCTTCAAATAGAAAAGAGACAAACAATTTAATTTGTAGACACCATTCATAATATGATCATCGAATTCTCTTTCATTTTTTTTTTATATTTCAACTCCGATTCCTGACTTGGCATATCTCTTGTAGCTGGTACGTAAAACGTTTTTAATTATTGTCTCTTATTATCAGTTCAAAACCAAGGCGCAAAACGCATAAAGTTTATTTTTATAAACATAGTTATTTAGATGTTGTAACCTTCTAAAGTACACGGGAACGTAGGTTGCTCAGGTATTGAACTAGAATTTCCAGCTCTTCTCAGTTAAGAGTACTGATAATATGAAGAAAATCACGATGTAAACGTCAAATTTAAGCTTGAATGATTGGTGATATGATTTTCAAATTATAATTCACCAAACATTAATGACTTTGATTGAAATTGACTTTCCAATAAAGGCTGTTCATGTTACCTTTATGGTTTTACGAATGAGTCGAATATTATTTAAATTGTGTAACCTTGAAACTACAAAGAACCTACGTTGCTCAGACATTGAATTGGAATTGAACTGGTTTCATCTAAGATATACGTATATTAATATTATAATTGGACCCTTATTGATCGATTTAATTTTAATTCAGTGTCAAATAAGGGGTGTTCACATTACCTTTCTTCTATCACAAATGATTGAAATACGATTTAGATGTTGTAACCAAAATACACGGGAACTTATGTTGCTCGAGCATTAAACTAGAATGGAACTTCTCTCATCTTTAGGAAGTTGTAACAACCAAATCTCTTTCTATGGAAAGTTAGTCTGCAGTAAACGTTGTGGATTTATTAACATTTGAATTAAAATAGGGGTTAAATATTGATCAATTCATAAAATGAAATAGAAAAGAGACAAACAAGTTAATGTGTTAGATACCATTCATAATATCATCATCGAATTTTCTTTCATTTTTTTTTCTCATATTTCAACCCCGATTCCTGACTTGGCATATCTCTTGTAGATGGTAAGTTAAACGTTTTTAATTATTATATCAGTTCAAAACTAAGGCGCAAAAAGCATAAAGTTTATTTTTACACATATAGTTATTTAGATGTTGTAACCTTCTAAAGTACACGGGAACGTAGGTTGCTCAGGCATTGAACTAGAATTTTCACATCTTCTCAGTTAAGAGTACTGATAATATGAAGAAAATCACGATGTTGAAGTCAAATTAAAAGTTGTATCATTGACAATATGTTTTCACCTTTTTTATTTCATTTTCCACCTCTTCTCAATTAAAAGTACCGATACTATGACGAGAATCACAATGTTAACGTCAAAGTTGAAACTTGTATCATTGATAATATGTTTTTGCCTTTTTATTTCATTTTTCACCTCGTCTCTCTTGTTACTAATTTGGAATACGGCTTATCAGAGTGTAAGTTTTTTTTCTTTTTCATATCACAATTCAACCAACAGTGGTCGCTTTGATTGAAATAGAGTGTCCAATAAAGGCTGTTCACATTACCTTAAGGCTTTACCAATTATTAAAACATTATTATTTAGATTTTCTAACCTTGAAAACTACAAGGAACCTACGTTCCTCAGACATTTAACTGGAATTGAACTGTTCCCATCTATTTGGAAAATATAACATGTCTCTTTCTACAGAAAGAAAATCTATCAGTGAACTGAGTAGAGTATAAATAATTGAAAAAGAAAACCGACGTTACATATTGGCCACCCGTAATAAAGGACAGACAAACTGAACAAATGTTCACTTAAAAATTCATAAGGTTTAGTTCAATAATTACAGAGTTCAGCTGGAGAAAATATAATTCAACAGTCCACTAAAATCAAGTCTGTTAATACATACCTTATTTCCATTCAAATATTATCAATTTTTCTTAATTTTGAAAGCATGTTTTTTTCAGTCTCTCTTCATCTTAAACGACTCTGAGCAAAACTGTTGACAATGTGTCAATCAACAGTGCAATCTTTCGATAAGGCTGACAATATGACAAATATTATGGTGTCAACGACAAATTGACACCTCTTCTTGCTTATTTCGAATTCCATCTATCAGAGTGGAAGTATTTTTTTGATACAATCTAACACAAAGTGGTCGCTATGATTGAACAGACATTCAAATCGGGTCACTATACGTTACATCTCACATCTCTGGCATCACAATTGATGAACATAATTATTATTTAGGTTCTGTAGCAGTGTAAACTTTTCAGTCCCTTAGATCACTCAAACATTGGACTAGAATCGATTTTTTTTTTCATCTATTAAAAAAACTATGTTTCTATGCACATTTATTGTATCAGTGAACTGAAAAGAATATGAATTTTAAGTAAAAACGAATATTAGCGTTGCATGTTCAACTTTGCACAACTCTTTACACTTTGTTCTATTATTTATCATTATTAGTTCAAATTCAAGCCACAAATTATCACATCACAAAATACGAATCGGTGGTCATTTGGTGAACACGAAGTACTTGTTGGGACTAACTAACCAATTGGTAAACGTTAAATGTCTCAGTTACCCAGTTCAGTTAGAGAAGATACAATTAACAGACCTCTAAAATCCTCCCTGCCGTTACAAAGCGTGTTTACAATTCAGAACTTGGAAAATGTATCAATACTTACTCTTCAAAAGCATGCTTTTATCTCTCCGAATCTGAGCAAAACTGCTTACAATGTGCAAATCAAGAGTGTAATCTTTACTACAGGAAGCTAAGAGTACCGATAATTTAGCAAAATTTACAATCTTAACGACATATTAAAACCTCTATCATTGATTATACATTTTCGACATTTCTAATTTCTTTTTATTTTCTCTTATTACTGATGTGGAATACCATCTATCAGAGCGTTAAATTATTTTTCATATATATTTTAACCCAAATTGATCGTTCTTATTGAAATTGACTTAGAAGAAAAATGCTCTTCACGCTACCTCTTTAGCATCACGAATGGTGATTAAATCATATTGAAAAGTTATTATTTCGATTTGGTAACCTTGTAGACCACAAGGAATCTACGTCGCTCAGACGTTGAACTAGAATTGAACTGTTTTCACCAAAGATATATATTTCTTTATGATCCGACCACTATTGATCGCTTTGATTGAAATTCAGTGTCAAATAAGGGCTGTTCACGTTACCTTTCTGCTATCACAAATGATTGAAATTTTATTCAGATGTTGTAACCTTGTAAATTACGCAAGAATTTAGGTTACTTGGGCATTGAACTGGAATTTCCACCTCTTCTCAATTAAAGCCCAAGTTTAGTTTGGGGGATTTTTTTTTGAAAGCTTTATACCCAAAGTCATAACCCTGCAATAATAGATTCTGAATGTCTTTAGTTTTTTTTTAAAATAAATTAATGAAAAATCTCGGGTGGGGGGACCCCGAAATTTTCGGCTATATTTTACATTATAGCATCCAAAGGATTAATAAACCGTTAAGGTTATATGAGTTGTACCTCATCAGAAAGAGTAGAGTCTACTCTTTCAGATGAGGTATAACTCATATAACTCGAGAAGATACAATTTATGAGTTCGCTGAAATGAAGAATGTACATATGTAGCTTTTTTTTAGTTTGAAATGTATTAATCCGTATTTTTCAAAGCATGTTTTCATCTTACTATTTTCAGCATCAACTGTTCTCAGTAAAACTTTTTCATAATATGCAAATCAATAGTGTAATCTTTAACGAAAAGCAATTACGAGTACTGATAATATGACGAAAATTACGATGACAACGATAATTTGAAACCTATGTCATTACTAATGTTTTCGACATTGTTATTTAATTATGCATCTCTTCTCTCTTCTTACCTATTTTGGATACCCTCTGTTTCTATTAGAGCTTAAGTGTTTTTTCTTTCATCATATATGTTCAATTCAAGCTCAATTGATCGCTTTGATTGAACTTGACTTAAAAATGGGTTCAGCTTACTTTACATCTCTGGCATAAGAATTGATTAACATATTATTATTTACGTTCTGTAACCTTGTAAACACTACGGTCTCTTACATTACTCAGACATTGAACTAGCATCGAATTTCTCCCTACTCTTTGGGAAAAAATAACAATCTTTCCCTATAGAAAGTTTGTCTATCAGTGAACTGAACAGAATAACTAATTCAAGAAAGAACGAAAGTTGACGTTACATGTTGATTACCTTTAAGTATTCTACTAAGCACAACTCTTTACACTTTTGTTCTGTTATCTATCAGTATTAGTTCAACATCAAGCCACGAGTTATCACATCACAAAATATGAATCAGTGGTCATTTGGTGAAAGTGAATTACTTGTCGAGAATAACCAACTGGCTTAAAACAGTAAAATGACTCAGTTGAATAATTTTCTAGTTCAGTTGGAGAAGATACAATTAAAAGGCCTCTGAAATTCATCCAGCAATTACAAAGCTTGTTTACAATTTAGACCTTGAAAAATGGATCAATCCTTACCCTTCAGAAGCATGCTTTCATCTCTCCGACTCTGAGAAAAACTGTTTACAATGTCCAAATCAAGTGTGTAATCTTTAACAAAAAAAACCTAAGAGTACCGATTATTTGCCAAAATTTACAATCTTCACACAATATTGAAACCTCTATCATTTATAATACATTGTTCACATTTATTTTGTCTTTTTGCATTGATTCTCTCTTGTTACTGATCTGGAATACCATCTATCAGTCGATAAGTCTTTTTTCATATTATGGTTCAACCCAAATTCATTGTTTTCATTGAAATTGACTTTCAAATAAATACTGTTAACGCTACCCCTCTGGATTCACGAATGATTGAAGTATTATTATTCAGATTTTGTCACCTTGTAAACTACAAGGAACCTACGTCGCTCACGCATTAAATTAGAATTGAACTGTTTTTATCCATTCCGACGATATATATTCATATATATCTTGATATCTTAATCAATAGTGCAGTCTTTCACTAAAGCAAATTAAGAGTACTGATAATATGTCAAAAATTACGATGTCTACGACACATTCAAACCTATTTAATTGATGAATTGTAAAATTGTTATTTCATTTTGCATGTCTTCTCTCTTTCTGCCTATTTCAAATACCGTCTTTCAGCGTGTAAGTAATTTTGTTTTCTTTTTCGTACATTTATATCTTTTGTTGAGAATAACTAACTAGCTTGTAAACGTGTAATATCTCAGTTGAATAATTACCGAGTTCATGTTACCTCTCTGGTTTCACGAATGATAGAAATATTATTTAGATTTTGTAACCTTGTAAACTACAAGGAACCGTTGCTCGCTTATTGAATTAGAATTGAACTATTTTCATCTATTCCGCAGATATATATTTGTATTATAATTCGACTACTATTCATAGCTTTGATTGGAATTCAGTGTCACATAAAGGCTGTTGACATTACCTTTCTGTTATCACAAATGATTTAAATATTATTTAGATGTTGTAACCTTCTTAAGTACACGGGAACGTAGGTTGCTCAGGTATTGAACTAGAATTTCCAGCTCTTCTCAAATAAGAATACTGATAATATGAAGAAAATCACGATATAAACGTCAAATTTAAACTTGAATGATTGGTGATATAATTTTCAAATTATAATTCACCAAACATTAATGACTTTGATTGAAATTGACTTTCCAATAAAGGCTGTTCACGTTACTTTTATGGCATTACGAACGAGTCAAATATTATTTAAATTTTGTAACCTTGAAACTACAGTGAAACTAAGTCGCTCAGGCATTGAATTAGAATTGAACTGTTTTCATCTAAGATATACGTATATTAATATTATAATTGGACTTTAATGATCGATTTGATTTTAATTTAGTGTCAAATAAGGGCTGTTCACATTACCTTTCTTCTATCACAAATGATTGTAATACTATTTAGATGTTGTAACCTTGCAAAATACACGGGAACTTATGTTGCTCGGGCATTGAACTAGAATGGAACTTCTCCCATCTTTTGGGAAGGTGCAACAACCAAATCTCTTTCTATGGAAAGTTAGTCTGCAGTAAATGTTGTGGATTTATTAACATTTGAATTAAAATAGTGGCTAAATATTGATCAATTCATAAAATGAAATAGAAAAGAGACAAACAAGTTAATTTGTTGATACCATTCATAATATGATCATCGAATTTTCTTCCATTTTTTTATATTTCAACCCCGATTCCTGACTTGGCATATCTCTTGTAGCTGGTACGTAAAACGTTTTTAATTATTGTCTCTTATTATCAGTTCAAAACCAAGGCGCAAAAACGCATAAAGTTTATTTTTACAAATATAGTTATTCAGATGTTGTAACCTTCTAAAGTACACGGGAACGTAAGTTGCTCAGGTATTGAACTAGTATTTCCACCTCTTCTCAGTTAAGAGTACTGATAGTATGAAGAAAATCGCAATGTAAGCGTCAAATTTAAGCTTGAATGATTGGTGATATGATTTTCAAATTATAATTCACCAAACATTAATGATCTTGATTGAAATTGACTTTCCAATAATGGCTGTTCATGTTACCTTTATGGTTTTACGAATGAGTCAAATATTATTTAAATTTTGTAACCTTGAAACTACAAGGAACCTACGTCGTTCAGACATTGAATTAGAATTGAACTGTTTTCATCTAAGATATACGTATATTAATATTATAATTGGACCCTTATTGATCGATTTGATTTTAATTCAGTGTCAAATAAGGGCTGTTCACATTACCTTTCTTCTATCACAAATGATTGTAATGCTATTTAGATGTTGTAACCTTGCAAAATACACGGGAACTTATGTTGCTCGGGCATTGAACTAGAATGGAACTTCTCCCATCTTTTGGGAAGGTGTAACAACCAAATCTCTTTCTATGGAAAGTTAGTCTGCAGTAAACGTTGTGAACTTATTAACATTTGAATTAAAATAGGGGTTAAATATTGATCAATTCATAAAATTAAATGAAGAGCTTGTTTCCAAAAGGGGGTAGATCAATTTCTCATCGAATGTGACTTTTTACATCAATCTATACAATTTTAGTATCTCTTAATCAGATAACACCAAACGAAAAGTTGAAATCCCACTCAAAAAGTGGCAAAAAATGGGGCAAATAAAAATGTCTTATTTCAAAGGGGGTAGGAATCAACACATGAAAATAAAGAAAATTCAATAAAATAGATAACAAATCACATATTTTTTTGCATCGCATTGTGGGATTCTTTTGTTTGGTTAAGTGTGTTTTACTCTGAAACCTTTCTTCTATCACAATATGAAATACGATTAGATGTTGTAGAACAATAAGTACACGGAACTTATGTTGCTCGAGCATTGAACTAGAATGGAACTTCTCTCAATCTTTAGGAAGTTGTAACAACCAAATGCTCTTTCTATGGAAGTTAGTCCTGCAGTAAACGTTGTGGATTTAATTAACATTTGAATTAAAAATAGGTTAAAATATTGATCACATTCATAAAAATCGAAATAGAACAGAGACAAACAAGTTTAATGTGTTAGAATACCATTCATGAAATATCATCAATCAAAATTTTCTTTCATTTTTTTCTCGATATTCAACCCGATTCCTTGACTTGGCATAATCTCTTGTAGTGGTAAGTTAAACCGTTTTTAATATTATTATCAGTTTCAAAAAACTAAGGCGCAAAAACGCATAAAGTTTGAATTTTTACACATATAGTTATTTAGATGTATGTAACATTCTAAAGTAACCCGGAAAGTAAGTTGCTCAGTGCATTGAACTATGAATTTTACATCTTCTCAGTTAAGAGTACTTGATAAATATGAAGAAATCAGATGTTGAAGTCAAATAAAAAGTGTATCATTGACAATAATGTTTTTCCCCAACCATTTTTTATTTCATTTTCCCACTTCTCTCATTAAAAGTACCGGATACTATGACGAGAATCACAAATGTTAACGTCAAAGTTGAAACTTGTTAAATCATTGATAATATGTTTTGCGCTTATTAATTTCATTTTTCACCTCGTCTCTCTTGTTCTAAATTTGGAATACGGCTTATCAGAGTGTAAGTTTTTTTTGTATTTCATATCACACATTAAGTAACCAACTATGGTCGCTTTGAATTTGAAATAAGAGGTGTCCAAATAAGGCTGTTTCACACATTACATTTAATGGCTTTACCCATTATTAAAAACAATTATTAATTTAGATTTTCTAAACTTTGAAAACTACAAGGCAGCCCTACGTTCCTCCAGAACATTTAGACTTGGAAGTTGAACTGTGCCCATTCTAAATTTGGATAAATATAACATGTCTCTTTCTACAGAAAGAAAATCTATCAGTGAACTGAGTAAGTATAAATAATTGAAAAAGAGAAACGCGACGTTAACATAATTGGCGCAATCCGCTAATAATGGAGCAAGAACAAACTGAACAAATTTTCACATTAAAAAAAGTCATAAGGTTTAGTTCATAATTACAGAGTTCACTGGAGAAAGATATAATTCAACAGTCCACTAAAACAAGTCGTTAATACATACCTTATTCCATTTCAAGATATTATCAAATTTTTCTTAATTTGAAGAGCTAGTTTTTTTTCAAGTCTCATCTCATCTTAAACGACTACTGAGCAAAACTGTTGGACAATGTGTCAATCACAAGTGCAAATCTTTCGATAAGGCTGACAATATGTAAACAAATATTATGGTGTCAACGACAAATTGACACTCTTCTTGCTTATTTCGAAATTAAC
>JZLH01S0469456.1:17363-29019 GCA_001188425.1 Eucidaris tribuloides | reverse complement strand
ATTTCATGGCTTCGGTTTAAGACCTTTTCAGATACACTAATATAGCTTACAGGAATACATGTACATGTAAGTAACTCAGATTTTTAAAGAAATGAAAAGTTGTTAAATAAAAAAAGAAAAAGAAATGAAGCATTCTTAAAACACCCATTGCTTTGGTAAATTTTCCGAACAAAATTCCTTCTATTTTTTGAATATTTGTTGTTGAATTAATTTCATTTCAGTTCACATTGGCTGTTGTTGGTTATTTTTCGTCATTAATTCATTTTAAACTACCCTCATCAGGACGTTGTTATCTTTTACATTTATTCCGCGACCGCACCAACGCGTAAACGTAAGACAACTCACAAAAAAAGTATTCAGGTAAGTATTTAGGATTTTAGGTTTGATTTTTTTTTCTGAGGTGGCGTTTTAATGCAAAGATTCTAGCAACAGTCACCTGATCTAATGACTGTTACATCAAACATTCGTGGACATGACAGTCTAATGTTAAACAGAGCTCTTTCCTGGTACATGTACATGAATAAGTTTTCCGTTTTGCATTTTTTTTTTGGGGGGGGGGCTTTGGATGACACGAACACGAGAAAACAAAATCAACTATCCGTGGTGAAAAATTGGTTTCACTTACGACATGCAAGTGGCGTACATGTACTACGAAAAAAAATTCATCTCACGCCCAAATTGCATACGATTCTACCTGACGACAGACGTCGCCGACATTGATCGATATACCGCCATAATGACCTGGCCTGTAGAGGCTGCCCCCTAACGGCGACCCTGGGGCTAGGGCTCTGTGTGATTTATCCGTCTCTGGTCACGTGGGAATGGTCGAGGTCACCGCGAGAAGTTGACCTCCATCAAAATGTCTAGCAGCCGACAACCAATATCTTGATTTTTGAAAAGGTGTCTGTTGTGATCATGTTTTCACGGTGAGGGAAACATCAAATCAAAGAGCTCCTTGATCAAATAAAATGGTTTGTTGTTTATCGTAGGCTTTGGCTGGCTGTATTTAACCCCTTCTGTTCCAAACTCATAATATCGAATGGCATGTCTACGGAGTTTGCTTGCAATAGTACTGAGAGGGTTACATTGGGTATGCGTCATTTCCAGTTCTGAAATGTTTAGATATTTGAAAATAATATATAATCACTACGATGGTACAATATGTATAGGGCTATATATTGTATGTATTTTTTGTTTTTACTTTAAATACGTTATAAAACGATAGACTTGAAAGCAGTTGGTAAGGGAGAGGAGGAGGTCCCAGGGAAGAAGAAGAAGAAGAAAAAGAAGAAAAGGAGGAGGAGGAGGAGGAATTGGTTCCAATCTCAACATAATTATGAAAGCGAACCCGAAAAATTCACGAACAAATAAGAAAAGAACGTACAAAACATGATAAAATGCAATACTTTATAATTTTACATTGACTCAAAGACACAATTTAACATTATGGAAGCCCCATTTAAAACAAAATGTCAAAATGTGATATCTAACCTTTATGGTATTGTTTAGATGGACAAATGGATACCCTAGAACGCAAAACTTCAAACAGTTATGTTGTCTCTAAGAAAATATGTACAAATATCGGCACAGGAATTAATGTAGAGGGGAGAAATAATTCTATAACAGTCTACGGGGAAAACTGGAATGCTCGTTCAGTGATTTCCTCGTTTAAAAGCACTTAATGATCATTTCGCATGAACGGCAATTTTTCTTTTCGGGGCTTAATTTCTCGACCTTATACAAGAGGTACAAATACCATGAAGGATCACGAAGCTCAGATTTAAAACAAAATGGAAACATGTTAAAGGCAAGGTTCACGCTGACATCAAGTTGGTTTAAATAAAAGCAGAACAATGAGAGAAACATATTAATGAAAGTTTGGCGAAAATCCACCTAAGAATAACAGAGTTCTGAAGTTTCAAAGTTTAAATTGTGACGTCAGCATGCCGAGCAATGCTCGCCCAATATTCAATGTAATATAAATCCATAAATTCGGCAATTTTTTATAGTTTCATGATAATTTGAAATACATTTTTTTCAAGAGTTGCATGTGTGGAATAATGTTTCTGATAATATATTGAATGCACAGGTAAAATCATTTTCAAATTTCTGAGAAAACGGCACTTTTATGGAGTTTATATCACATGACATATGGGGAACTGCTTGCATGTGACGTCACAAATTTAAAACTTTGAAACTTCAGAACTCTGTTATTCTTAGGTGGATTTTCGCCAAACTTTCATTAATATGTTTCTATCATTGTTCTGCTTTTATTAAAACCAACTTGATGTCAGGGAGCACCTTGCCTTTAAGCGATGCCTTAAAAATGGTAACTGTGCAAGAGCTAGGACCGAGTTTTAAAAAATGCGGGGACCCAGGAGGGATTATTTTGTTCAGTCGAAATGATGCGATTACGCCTTAGCTCCATGGAATGACCTCCGATGACCTTTGATAAGTGGCCGGTCAACGTGTCATGATGGACCAGATAATGTTTGATATATGGCGAGGGATTATTCATCGAGCAATGAAAACGTACTTGGAAACCGAGGGATGGAGACGTCATAACCGCTAATCATCAAATTCAAACATTTTATTGCTGAGCTCTGAGGAGGGATTGTGAAGTAAACCAATACCGAGAGAGATACAGTGTGTCCAACCTTTGACTCCATGGTCCAACATATTGTTCAAAATTAAATTCAAATTCAATTACAAAACCATTAATTGGTCAATCAAGCACAATCGTAACATTGACAAATGGTACAAAAAGGTGTTTCTGCCGTTACATAACACATTTCAATAACAATATTACACATTTCATAAGATAAATTAACTGGTCTTGAAGTAAATAGTATTAGTGCATGACATATTTTGGTCAAAATTAGCTCAGCTTTTATAAAAATCAACCAATACACTGTTCAATTTTTATTAACAGCTTGACAGGACATATTTCTCGAAATGTATTTCTCATTTTACCAATCACTCCATCGTAGACAGAAGAGAATAAAATGTAATATTTCTCTTTCTGTTTTTATTTTAAACATGTACATAAAGGCTTACAAAATCTTTAACCTTGTGGAGGTTCGATTTTTTAATGTAAAAGTTTGATATCATATAAACGTATTGAGGAACAATTATTTTTTCAGGGATTCATTTTCAGTCAGTTTTAGCCTTTATCACACTTGTACTTTGTAGCATGAAGGATTACGTATCTCATACATGCATGGCTTTTTTTTTCAAAATCGGAAACATGGTAAAATGGTGCCTTTAAGTGCTTATACAACTTACAAACAAATTGAGAGTAGAAAATAAATACATACATTCCTACATGGTTGAATATAAAACATATAGGCCTATTATACGAATATATATATTTCTATGTATATAAAGTTAAATAATTATATTAAATATATTATACAAACAGATAAACATAATTAAAAACAATAAATACATAAATATATACTAAATATACATACATTAAATGTACTCAAAGCGAGGAATATTTTATATACTTTTCAGTTGGAACTTGACATAAATATGTCTCATTTGCTGCATATACTGTACAATTGAGCAATAATACACTGCATATGAATCATTCGATTCAAATTTTATCTTTTTTCTTGGGTTTACATCACCAAGCAAGATTTCGTCTCCATGTATAAATACCTTTTCGGAGGGGGGGGGGTAGCCCTACTGAAAAATATGATTACAATATCCAGGCAATCTAACTGAAACATATTCAGCTATCGGTGACCGATAGGTGTCCGGTATGTCCACTCGGGTCAATGACTTATTCTCGCTATGTTGCAAAGGATACATCAATAAAACACATGCTGGTGTGATTTTGGAATTTTACTGTCGTGAGAAATGCGTTTTGATTGGTTGTTAACCTTGCCAGGAAAAATCTGAAAAAGGGAATAATGACAAAGAAATTATTCAGAGAGGACTAAAAAACTGGCCTTGTGTTTCTTTTTTCTTCCATCCTGTTTTTTAAAGTTTATATTCTACACGTGCGGTTACGGACAAAGCGTCATTTTGTGCCGGGCGCTAAGTAGTGGTATGACCGTATGAGTACCAATATGTAGACGGTTTTAGAGTTGATTTATGATAGGACTGGTGTTATAACATGAGGTGAATGAACTGAATAAGGACTTTTGTGAGCTTTGCATGAATAAGTAACATTGAAGAATAAAACCGGAAGATGGAAAAAGGAAATAATATATTGGTAAATTATACGTAAATCTAACCGAAGGTATTTCATAAGTATTCGAACATGTCAAAACCAACAAATAAATAAATACATAACTTACCAACTGAGTAACTGAGTAAATGAATATACTGAAAATAAATTTTAAAAAACACATAATATATAATTTAAAGCATACATATTTTTGGGATTAAAAACAATTATGACAGCATAGTTGAAACCCTTTCACCTAACAATAACAACATCGACAACTTAGAAAACACGAACCAAACAAAATTAACTAATTTCTAGGAAATTCAAATCATTCATAATTATTCTGAATGATACGTATTTCAGACGTTTGGTTTAATAAGAATAAATTTACAACTGTCTAAGTTCAGTAATCCATAACCCTTGCCGGTTACGTCATTACATTCTTGTTACTATGGAATCAAAGGAAAAGGGTACATCTCTTCTCTTTTACACCCAATAGGTCAATAATTGTTAGTACATGTATTATATTTTTCTCAGTACATTAAAACAAAGAAATATTGCCATACGGTAAAGGTGAGATGTGAGATCTTAATTGACAGATTTAATTCATTTACAAATGAATTTACAATTCACTTTACAATCCAGGGCCAGAAATTCTTCAATAACAAAAGAATACGCATGTGTTGATAACATGACTGTCATGTTTGGTTAACATCAACATGCCTAGTTCAATGATGAAAGATGTACTAACGAATTAATAAATAAAACATAACGTATAATCATGGACACTTCTTATAATGAAGACACAAAGACGACGGTTACAAGGTCACACCCTACCTCCGTATGCGTAAGCAGGCGAGGTCAATTTTCGTAGTTCGGAACTCAATGTTTCGAACACGTACAAACGCCTGTAACGAATACTGCGTTATTAATAGGAGTTTGTTAAGTTTTTTGAATGATAATTGTTGAGAAGTTTTCAAAGTTTCCTTAATTCGAAGGAAGCGGAACATATCGTTACGCAATGGGGTTATTCCTTCCTATTAATCACTAACACAGAATGCGGCCGAGCTGCCATGTCGGTTTTACTTGGAACAGCGGGGCCTCGTATTTTGGCGCAAACATTGGTGTAAAATGTCGTGTGCGGAGAGCACCAAGAAACTATGAACGTACCTTAGATGGAATCATTTTAAAAAAAAACCTCCTTTCAAAAATAATGTACATATACATGTATATTTCTTTACCTTTACACTGTTGAGTTAAAAACATAGTTATATATCTAAATTTTACACTTTGAATCTCAACTGAGGTGGGAATGTGTATGAAAATTCGCTCTATAACTTATAATTGTTGGTACATGTAAAATTTGAAATATCGCAATGTGAATTATTGATACATCTACATGTTTATACAATTAAAGAAACAAAATAAAGAAACAAATTTGTTCATATTTATCATTGTAGTCTGTTTTGAATGCAGTAATTTGCTTTATATTTCGCACATCGTGTTCTGTTTGTTTGCATAACATCGTGCTAAAATTCTGGTAAAAAGAAAAGAGATGCATCAATTACTCTGTAACAAATACTCCTTCATAACGATGATTACGTGAAGATACATTGCTAAGCAAAAAAGAACAAAAACAAGAAATCCCATTAATAAAATTTCAAATAAATATTTGTATTTTGAAGTACACTTTATTACTGTTGATATAAGGAACACTTTATTTCCTTTGGTTCAAAGGAGATAAAGAAATGATCTTTTCAATTTTCGCCTGAACAAAGGACAGTGATACGCATTTACGCCATATTACTGAAGATCAAAATGTTTGGGTGATTCAAAGTAAGGCAAAGAACTAATCAAGGTCAAAAGTAAAAATTTCCAAGCGCACAGCAGGGGTGCAAATCAAATAAAAAATTCCATAAAAAGAAATGTATCTTACACTTTCATTAATCCAAAGCATTTAAATGGTTGTCTTGATAGGTATATTTTGATTTAAGATTTATTCGCGTGTTTGCTGACTGAGCTATTTCAATGACATAAAATTCTTCAATTGAAAGAAATAAGATTTTGACTTAAATAACAACAGATGATGACGGATGAATGGTATTGAGCGAACTTGGGCCAAAGTTACTGGAAAAAATACGATCAGTAAAAACTCGACAACCATCAAATTCTTCCTTAATCAATTCATCTCTTATCCAAGGTCTGGCGAGCAGTTACACGCGCGGTCACTGCGGTCCTGGGAGAGACATTAGCGGCCCTAACAACCTCCGAAATCACCGGTGCACACCTGGCGACCCGCCGTGATTTGCGGGGTCGTCACCTCTCGACGACGGCGACAAACAAGCGGCGGAATCTGGAGGAAATATATGATTGAAATAGAAAAAAGGAAAAGAGAGCATATAAACAACAATAATAACACAATAATACTAATGATGGTGATGGTGATGATGATGATGATGATGATGATGATGATTATGATAATTTATAATGATAATAATAATAATAATAACAATAATAATAATAATAATAATAATAATAATAATGTTAGTGATAATAATAATAATAATAATAATAATGTTAGTGATAATGAATAATAATGATGATGATGATGATGATAGATAATAATAATAATAATAATAATAATAATAATAATAATAATAATAATAATAATAATAATAATAATAATAATAATAATAATAATAATAATAATAGACAACACTGGCTAATAATAATTCATGATATTAAAAGGTAAATAAACATGAATTGGACGTAGCCCAACTACCATGAAAACGAGCTCTAAGAATCAAGTAGACCTATGCAAGGATTCTCACTGTGAAAATCTTGGTAACGTCAAACGTTGACTCAATTCTAGAATAACTAATGTCTATTGTCCCTCGTGGACTAGACAACACTCTCTGTGCCCTATGGCTTATTTTATCGTACGCCCGATAAAATAAAAGACTAGTATCGTTCAATGCTTATTCTCCTTAAGTAAATCAAATACAGACAAATCCTTCATGGAGATCCTCTCCATATGTGTAAGGTTGGTATACTTTCAGCCATTTGGTTCTTGGGCATTTTCAGATGTTCCCGAATCATTTAACTAACCTTTAATGATAAGCAATAATAAGTTGATAAAATATATAACGAGTTTATTACGATACGTTATCACTTTCTTATTAACCTGTAAAATTTGACGTGTTGCAAGAAAGTTACAAGATAAATAAAAACGCTAATTTACATTGATTGCAAAAACTTCGTTGTGCATTTGTTTTACAACATTCAAGTACTGACGAAACTATTTCTAAATCATACTCTCAGAATCTCGAAGAAAAAGAAAGAGAAGGCTGAGAAATATGGTGGGAGAGTCAGAAGGCAGGAGGAGAACATGGAGAAAGGATATAGAGATGGAGAGAGCAGGAAGGAGGAGAGACGGCGACAGATGTCCTACAAACCTGTTTTCAGTTTCTCTAATGTAGACTGCCTCACTTCACCAAAAATGCAAGACGTCGCAGTGTAACACTCTCACAACTGTGCCATTTCTAACGATAAAAGCCCAGATCATTCGGCTCATCTATGGGGAAATCGGGGACCGTTTCTGATTCGACAAGCCACAAAAAGCACACCTGTCCCTCCTCATTGATTTGCTTGGATAAGACGGAATTATGACCCATGATTTGGCACAGGCATAAAATATCACATCATGTCAAACGTCTCCCCGTGATAGGTTCGGCGAGAATTTCTTGTCACGTCGAGTTACGAAGTTTCGAGTGTTAAATGTAACACGTGGAGGTCTGCCCCATATGGTCACCACTTTAGTGTTTTCAAAAGTTTTGGTGTGAAGGGTTCTACTTTTGGGGTTAAAGGACGATAGCTGGTTTGGTGTTTAAGTAGTAGAGTATTGCAATTCAATGTCATGTGTGGTACATGCAGTATATTGGGGAAAATACACTGGAAGTTGCATTTAACCATCTGTGTTTTGAAGTAAATGATGGTACTTTATGAAGAATATACGTAAAAAACAGTAACAAAATAAGGTCAGCGAAAGTCTTTGAGTAAAACTGTTTTTCGCATTTTGTAATACCTTCATGTGTCACAATAATTGAAAATTCTCTGCGAAATATCAGTTGTGCCAATTTAACAATATCATCTTAACTCTGACAAGATCTTTGCTGATAGTTCGTTTTTCCCCATTTCATTATTTTTTTTTATAATTATCATTATCATCAAAAATTTAAAATCATATCAAAATCAATGCCGAATTACATTTTTTGTTTCAATTTTTAGGATGTTTCTGACACTGTTCAACCCAAGTTAAGTAGCAATCTTTCTATAAAAAATATTTCGTCTTACTTATCCTTTGTCATGAATAGATCTAATGATTGATTTGGAAGTTTGTACAAACTACGAAACTTTTGTAACTTTTCTGATGTTAAAGATACGACTGACTATGAATCGTTATAGAAAGCAATAAACGTTTAAACTCAAACTCAATCGCATTTTACAGTTTCTGTCATCTGAACACTTCAATAACTCGTTTCTAAAATCGTAACTGACAATTGGTTTGTCTCTCTAGCAACAATTTTGGCACTTGACTTAAATCGACCCTTCCTTCACCAATCAACCACCACTTCGTAAAAATCCCTCTTTCTTGCCCCAAAAATTAGGCTGCGGGCGCCCTGCAAACACGAATGGATCGCTGGCCCTATAGCTGCTAAGTATTGACAGACAGAGAACACAAGTGTGTTCAAAACTTTTTTTTTCTATTTGGCTAGAATGTTGGCGGGTAGTAGAAAATGATTTGGACATTTTTCAGCTCCTATTTGCTTTCGACATTTTGAGTGGTTGGTGGTTATTCTGTATTTATGGTCTGGATGACGTTAAGAATCTGTCGTACCAAAAACTACAAAGTGAATGCAGGTTGTCACAAACACATTAAAATGCTTCAAAGATGCTTCAAGATCTAGTCTTCTGGATTTTTATAGCTGTTTATGTGCAATTGATGATGAAATTAAACATGGATTATATCGTTTTGTAAACATTCTTTTAAACAAACCAAAATATAACTTCCGTAAAGAAAGTGGGAAGAAAAACAACACAACAATCAAAAGGAAATTAAGGCGATGATTGATGAGTTTCTCCTGCAATTTCAATACTTCCTATATCTGAAGAGAACGACTGCTTCGATGAATTGTACGGCTATACAACAGCTAAAGTTAAATTTGTGATACAGTGAACTCTCGTTATAAAGAACACTGATATAACGAACAAACTTTTTTTCAGTATTGAAATAATATTAGATACTGATTTACGAAATAGCTTGTTCCCATATGTCAGAGATGAAGAAAACTCTATAAATCTGATTAGTTAAAAAATGATAATTTTTTTTAATCATTTCATTGCTTTAAAACACTGATATAACCAAGTAAAAGTCCTGGTACCAAGGAGGTATTTTTTTTTATAAAGAGAGTCAACTGTATCTTCTCATTTCATCAATTAAATATGTAAATAAAATATTGATTGAATATCATTCACAAGAAGGTCATGGTAATCATCTCATTTTATCTGTAATATCCTTGTTGGTTGAACAAGATAAAAGAGTAAAGTGCGTAAAAATATTACATCTCACAATTTTAACATTACTTTTACATTTCTCGTCACGTGCACGGTGCAGACTTCTTTATTTTTCTATTTCCCTAAGTAAGGAATTGTAAAGTTGAAATGATTGAATAATGAATCACATACGCAAATATTCACACGCAAATGTAGATCTAATACCTTTTACCTTTTCTATCACATCAAAATAATATCTTGGGTCAAGTTTCCAAACGGTGAATGCTTATTCATCAAAACACGAAAACAACAAAACAGGTAGCCTGCGTTTAACCATTTCGTGGCATATACTTCACTCACAGAGTGTAAATCATCTAAATGAAATATTTTAAGCAATTTCAGTGTCAAGGCTGCGTCTTGACATCATCATAGAAGCCTCTAGAGAAAGATGCACGACGCCCTTTTAGGAGTGATACTGCAGATGATTCGAAAAGTCGAGGTTAGTAAAAACGACCGAGAAACTTCTGCGCTACATCACCGGTCCTCGCCCACCAACCACGGGGTCAGGAGTGGGGGGAAACCGGCTGCTCTCAACAGATATCGGTTTTCCAACTGCTTCATCTCAGTCAAAACGTTGCAACCGATTCCAAATGCGAAGGAAAACAGGGAAAAGAAAAATGTTGAATTTGCACCAAGAGGAAACGTACTCGATATTCACACATCGAACCCCAACATCTCAGAAGCATGTTGAATGAAGCGCTCGCCCCTTCTCTCACGCATAACCATTCTAATTCAAGACTTTCAAAATGTACTTTTCTACTTTGTCTGGACTTTAATCCTTCAACATTTGTTGTAATGACATCATTGTCCCGCCATTGCATGCTGAGATATGACTAGCCGTATGCAGAATAAGAAAAGCTACATTAAATTATTCCCAAATTAACGATATAAAGGACTTTTTACATATACCCCGGCGCGTTTACAATCCCTGCATACTTTCTTAAAGAGGTTATCGAGAATTTTATGAAAATTACGAAATTACCTCCCTGCGGGAACTCACCAATTAACTGCATTCGTTTTTCGTAAAGTATCACGCTTGCACTTTTGCAGTCAAAAGACGCTGTACCGATGTTTTTTGCGCAATAATAATAATAATAATAATAATAATAATAAATAATAATAATAATAATAATAATAATAATAATAATAATAATAATAATAATAATAATAATAATAATTACAAAAATTATTTGCGGCTTAAAGACACTATATAACACTGTGGAAGACCGTTTAAAAATTGCTCAAACCTTTGCTAATCAGACATATCTGACAGTGTTTGAATGAAACAAATTAAACACCCTAGAAACACAAAGTTTGGACAGTTATGCTGTCACTAGTACAATATGTGCAGATACAAATTGGCACATTAATTTTTATACGGGCGATAGGAATTCTGCAACACAGCAGTCTATGGAGAAAAGCTGGAATGGTCTCTCAATGATTTTCACTTTTAAAGCACTTAATGATTGTTTTACACTGCATTTTTTAGAGGCTTCATTTTTAGACTGTATCAAAACACTAGTAGCAAGGGAATCATGTAACTCAGATTTGTTTTAAACTGGAAACATGTTATACAGTGCCTTTAATACGGGCGTTTCTAAGCGCACTATTTTCTGTCTACGATAAATACCAAAAGTAAAGTTAAATGCAAAAAGAAAAAAATATGTAAGAAACCTTAAGTAAATTCAAAACAATAAATACTTAAATTAGTGAATACTGAAAACCAAAGTTGGTGTGCACCTCATTGACCGACTACAAACTGGACATTCCATGAGAACTATTTATTAAAAAGGAAGTTTCAGCAGGACGTCCTTGAACTGGTTCACGGAAGTGCGCTGCGATGTATATCGGGCAGCGTAGAGAATT